>CM022669.1:16067671-16110171 GCA_012295275.1 Chrysomallon squamiferum
ATCCATTATTTTCACATATCTTAGAACTACAATTTACCAAGATGACTAGAAGTAATAACCACAGCCCAGTTGCGGTTTGTTCCAGTGAATATGATGAACTCCACAACCAAATATTTTACACAGCTCATTCAGAAGCTCAAACAAAAAAAAAGATTAATCACATTCTTATGCTTTCATTTTTTTTTTCCCATTATTTTTATTTTCTTAGAGTTAGATCGATTTAAGAGAAAAATATATTTTACTTAAAAGAAAATAACAGTAATAAAAAATATTTTCATTTAAATCGCAAGGTTAACGTAAAGTACATTTGAACATCAAGATGAAATTTATGGGGAAAAAAATAACAAATATATTTCAGTGTTTACGACCACTGCTAGTACTACCATCACCACTACTGCTATCTAACAACAACTGTTACTTTCATTACTATAATAATATTTATTATTACCATTATTATTATCATATTATCATCATAATTATCATCACAATCCGACATAGGTAATCTATGCAGGTGCTAGATTCCTTTTGTTCACCGTAAAACCAACACATTTCGTACAAAATAAAAACATAAACAAAAAATAAACTTAATAATAATAAAATTGTGAGTGTTTCAGCTGCAATTCGATAAAAGTTCCCTATGGAATGGTTTCATACAGCATCTCACAGATCATCTTCGCACAAATATGTTTATTTCACATCTAATAACCTAAAAGAGAGAGAGAGAGAGAGAGAGAGAGAGAGAGAGAGAGAGAGAGAGAGAGAGAGAGAGAGAGAGAGAGAGAGAGAGAGAGAAATACATACATACATACATACATACACAGATACCCATATGAAGTGTATTTTAAATATTTATTCATTCAAGATAATACTAAATACATATTCTGATGTATCGGTTAGGATTTTTGACTAAAGATGGTTGGTTACTCGTTCACGAGCTCATAGTTGATATTTTATGTTTGTTGTTTTTGCGGTTAAAGCGCTGTTATTAAATTACCACTCCCTTTTTGATAAATTAATTCTAGTTTCCTTGAAAAGTCGTTCGTTCAATTAAGCTACAGCAGCAAAGCCTGCTTCTATTTTATTATATTAAGCTCTCTCTCTCTCTCTCTCTCTCTCTCTCTCTCTCTCTCTCTCTCTCTCTCTCTCTCTCTCTCTCTCTCTCTCTCTCTCTCTCTGTATATTTGTTTTACATTATTATTATTGTTATTATTATTATGATTAGTAGTATTAGTAGTAGAAGTCTTAGTAACAGTAGTAGTATATGAAACGTCGGTCGGCAATGAGAAATAAACTAGAAAGGGAAAAGTATAAACTTTTTCTTTTCCTTTACTCTTCAACATACTAATGTTTTTCATGGCTTAACACCTTGGTTCCTATATTAACATTTCAGAGAGATGTGCAGAGTCCTCTGTTGACGATGCAAACATTGTTTCAAATGGTTAACTGACTGGAAACAAAGAGAGTCGGATTATTTAACTGTTCTACGTGGTTATGTTATATTTATTTTCGATTTTATTACTGTGGTTTATGTTGTATTTGGTTGTTCTTTTTTTTCTCCTTCATCTTTTCTTTCTTTCTTTCATCTTCTTCATCTTCTTCTTTTTATTATTATTATTATTATTATTATTATTATTATTATTATTATTATTATTATTATTATTATTATTATCAGTATCATTATCACAGCCATCATCATCATCTTCATCTGATAGGTTCTTCGTTATCAAATTTTGTTTATTTTAATTTTGTTACTGAAATTGATGTCTTTGTTGTTGTTGTTACTGTTGTTATTATTATTTTTTAATAACAATTTTCTCACTTCTTCTTATTTTTTTGTTGGTGTGTGTGTGTGTGTGAAAATTCTGAAACAGACAGGAAATGACCTATCATTAGAGGTACTGGCTTATGCGAGTAATATGTATTTAAATGAGCGGAACAAAACCGAAGAAAAGTTAAATATTAGATTTTCGAAAAAAAATATATAAAAAATATAAAAAAATATATAAAAATATTTCCAACAAATGGTTCAGCTCTACTCCTCTGACAAGGATTTGTTGAGCAGTGTTGTACAAATTGCTTCTTGAAATCAGTTTTCAAAATCTATCTGGAATAAAATCTGGTTTAGTTACCTCGTTAAGTTCTGACAGTTGGGGGAAATTGTCTAATCCACGAATCCGATTACAGACAGAAGCGGTGTCATTCTGACAGTTCTTCACACCGAAAGGTCAAAAACCAATTCTCCGACTTAATAACACACGCTCTGAAAATCCAAAATGACAGATCTTGTAATGAAATACTTGATGCAAGATGCTCATAGGAAAAATAACGATTTTATAAAAAAAAAAATTAAAAGAGAGAGAGAGAAAAAAAAAAAAACCATTTCATGTATTTTTATTTTGTTTTATTTATTTATTTATTTATTTTTAATTTTGCTTTACTATTATTATTATTATTATTATTATTATCATTATTATCATTATTATTATTTCATGATTAATTTTTTTTATATTCCATAAAATCATTATTTCTCTATATGTTTTATCTACCATTAATCCATGGGAAGGTGCTATTAAAAGATATCTGCCGCTAAGACGGGAGAAAAGACAGGTTACTCTTCACAATAACAGCAGCATCTTCCCTGATTCATTTCTGTGTAAATGACGTTACGTAAATATGTTGCATAAGTCATTCAATAAAAAATTATATAATTTTAAATTTAGATCAGCACAGTCCCACTCAAAAGAAGAAAGACATTAAATTCAATTTCGCACTCAATAATTATACACATAAGCTTTTGATAAACCGGTCACAAAATACATTTGTAGAGACATATCTTACATGCCTACATCAATTCACGTTCACAGTAATTAAATATGTAAATGAATACACATATATACGTATAATTAGATACAGAAAGACACAGGTATAATTATTTGCAAAGAATAATAAAAAGAAGAGAAAAATACGAAAAAAAAAGTTAATCACAAATCAAGATGGATTGGACGTACCTTCCTGAATCGAGTGTTATAATTTTACAAATTACGCGAAATAAAAGTGAAAAAACAAATAAAAATTGTTTTAAATATTGAATGAATTAATTTTTCTTGCTACTTTTATCAGGTTTTGACAGTGTTATTTATGTTGCCTAATCAATAGAGAACAAGAAACGTAATTTACAGTCTTGTCACACAAGACCAGCGTAACATCAGTATAATCACTGTATTACGCACCATTTGTTTCTATGATAGGAGGTACTCAAAAGTAATTTTACTGTTTGGGAAATACAAGATTGACTTCTAACTATTACTGTAGATCTTTTTTATCCTGATTTCAGTGATAAAAAAATTCAAAGTTGTCATTCAAATATTTCAAAAGTTATAATTGTTTTTTCTTAATATCTAACTCTTTTATTTTTTTTATTTTTTGGTGCTGTTTGTTCATAATTGGCATTTTGAAGAAATCTCAATTTTTAAGAAACCATTCATTGCAAATCGTGATTGTCTCTGACAAATTTCGATTTTTGACGGCCATTGCAGAAGCGAAATCGTCTCGAACAAAGTTTATTTCATGATATGTCATATTGTATATTACAATTATTCAGAATAATTTTTTTTTTCATATCTCTGCAAAAATATTTACACTGACAAGTGAAACTGAAGTTTGTAAAATCATTCATTTGTGCTAAATATTTCGTTTCTTTTTACAATCTTTGAAAATTCGTAACTTCACTTACGTTTGTACTACGAAGTAGTATTTTTATTTTTATTAATTGATGATGAAATGTATTTAGAAGGGATAAATTAGAAAACCTGAAATGTTTATTTTTAGGGGTTTCGCTTTTTTTCTTGTAACAAGTTGCAGTTTTCTTCAGAATGGAGTTACAGGCTTAGTGTTAGGAAAGGCTATAATGTAACAATAACAAAGATGATTTGGTGACTTCCTTTTCAGAGCACTTTTCACTGAGAGTAAATTCAATTTTGGTGATTATGAATGTAAATGGAGAAGAAGCAGAATTTTACTTGGATAAAATATAAAAAGTGACTTTTGTGGGAAACTATTCGATAGTGGGAATGGACTTTATGAAGCAAATTCAAAGTAAAGAGGGGACCAATAAGGAAATTTGTTCTATGTTATTATTCATCATGAATTTAGGATGTTTAGAATCTAGCAAGCTCACTTTTTCCCACTAACTCTAATTAAACACACTTCATCAGTTCCAACATTATTTCCAAGGCATTGCGTCAACCGCAGAAAATTCATATAAAAAGCTAAATGCTACTGAATAAACAAGTGCAAAATCAGGGTATTTTTACATCACAGCAACAGTTGTTGTTTTTTTTGCGATTTTTCTGGCTAAGGAAATAAATAAACTGTAAAAAACCTGAAGGCCTTCAAAATGTAGTCTGTAACTACCATTATGTCGTGAAATGTTACGCCTAAATATTTTTGATGATTTATTAACAAAGACAATGCATATGTAACTGACTCCGATATCATTTCAACACAGATTTAATCACTTAAATCGTAATCGTATAGAAAGAATGAACATTTTGCTTATAAACCAAAGTATTTCACGAGGTTCTGTTTGCGGACAACTGGTTTGATCAGTCACTTTCTGACTCAGGAGTGAATCGGCTTCAAAGGCCATGATCGATTTAATGAATGGTTCGATCTCCTGAAGTCTCACTCAGGTAGGGTGAGCGGTTGTGTGCTTTCTTTTCGAGAGAGGTCTGGAGCTCGAAACTGGTCAACAGAATTTACGTGAGTTTTCTTCTTTTTCTTCATAATACGAGATGACAGTCGCGCAATAAACACAAATATAAGACTTCTGATTTTCCATTCATGCAGATTTTATTCAGATAGGACATGAATAAAAGAAAAATCAAGTGCTTCAAAGACAAAAAAAAAAAAAACCCAAAACCAAACCAAAAAATATAAAAACAATGAAATAAAAATAAAAAAAATTGGTCAAACTATAGGTCATAGACCAAACATAGAGACGCTTTGAAATACCTAATAACATCACTTGTCAGGTGTACTAAAATCTCTCTCTCTCTCTCTCTCTCTCTCTCTCTCTCTCTCTCTCTCTCTCTCTCTCTCTCTCTATCTCTATATATATATATATATATATATATATATATATATATATTCTGTCAACTTTGATTTTTCTTATAAAACTCGTTGTTTTACCGTTGCAGCTATTTTTACCATTGTCTTTTTATCCATTAGATGAATTCTTCAAAAGGTAAATTAAAACATTAATATTAATTTGCTGCTAAAAATCAAAATAACTCTCTTGTAGCTAAAGATTATTTTATTTCTAGCGACCAGTTGTGGTTTGATGATTCTAATAGAGGAGAAAGAAATTTATCGATGACCATAAAAAAAAAAAAAAAAAATAAAAATAAAAAATATTAATTTAGTTATCATACTTTATAACTGTATAAGGTTACTCTCGAGCTTCTCGGAGCACGAAAACGAGCAATAACATTCTAACGGATAAACAATATTTAGGTTGTATTGTCGCTCCACACGAGATACTCTGCATAATTAAAGAACAACAGAATGGTTTTAGAAATCTAGATATTAATGAATTCCGTTTTACGCATACTAAGCACGATTTACTATCCAGGGGAGGTAACTACGTCTCAACACGAAAGAATGTCGGAATTGATTGTAATGATCTGTTCTTGTTTTACAGTTAACATTATTTTTGTTCTTTTTCTCCTCCTTTACGCTGATATATATATATATATATAGTGAATGAAATACAGATGTAATGTTTACTTGTTATTCGTTTTATAATGATTATAATTTTACTACTACTTCTACCACCACTGAAACTGCTATTATTATTATTATTATTATTATTATTATTATTATTATTATTATTATTTGTTTCCTGAGCAGCTCTAACAAGAAATAATGAATAATGATGATGATTATGACGATATATAAATAAACAAATAAAATAAACTAGCAAAACAAATTGAATTTGTATACAATTACATATGAAGTTATATCAGATATATTTATGGGTAATAATCTCAGATCTTTTACATCGTTTACTGGGAGGAAATATTCTGAAAGAATATCAATGGAAATATAAATATTTGATTTCACATAGTAATGTTTCGTATATGATGCTTCCAAATATTTTCCCATTTTATTCATTTGCATATAACAAACAGGTATTTATTTATGCATCTTATTTGTGGAATAATCAAAAAGAAAACTGAATTATTTATGCTAATAAAACATATTTTAGTATGGATTTGCTGTTAGGCAGTATAACAAAATATGGTTTTGATTATCACTGCAAGCTTTCAGGCCCCGTTCTTCACTCGTCTTTCATAGCTGGTAACGAGGCCTCACGAAAACAAACTGACAGGACCCTAGCTTTCAGTTTAGTCAGCCTGTTGAATAATAGTCCTATTATTGCCTTATATTTTAAGTTAAGAAAACCATATTTTAAATAATTTATTATTGATCAGTTTATTATTAATTGTTGTTATATCCAACCCGTGCAGCACTGTTTTTGCGCCCCACTCTAGGCCAGCTTCAAGCATAAAGCCCCCCAAATTGCCAACATCGATTTAAAAATAATAATAATAAAAACAATAATGATATTTAAAAAAAAAAAAAAAAAATTATTTTTTTATTTATTTATTTTTTATTTTTTGTAGAAGAAAAGAAAAATAATAATAAATAATAAAAAGCAGAAAACTCAAAACTGATAAAAGAAATAAAAAAGGAACATAAGATGCCCCAACTACCAAATTAAAGGAATCGTTATCATTAATATGGTAGTGGTTCTGATACCTCATGAGTTGGGTCAAATGAACTTCCACTTAAAACAATAATTTGTATATAACTGTTTCCCTTATAAGTTAGTAAAGCATTGCTTTGAGTTCTCAGCCGTATTATTATTATTATTATTATTATTATTATTATTATGCTACCATTATGTGATTAACACTTATAGTAATTTCTTAACTCCCGCTCATGGTCACATGAGTGTCTGCGCACGCCACGCTACAGGAACCGGTCGCAAACGGAAAGAGTCGTTTCTCTCCTTTTTTTTTCCTCAATGTGAACAAAAGAACACACTTAATTTTACATTGAATTATTTTCTGCCTTATTTGCCTTACTGGGTATGTACGGATTGTCGTCTTTATATATGTTTAATAATTATATTTTCAGTTAACTATCGCAAACTATTTTCAGTACAAACAGATAAGTACGTTTTACAACCACTTCAAGTTGCGATTCAACCAGAGTGAGTCGCAGTCGAGTCGGTTATCAAAATATTTGTGCATAAATAATTAACACAAATTGCGCTAAGCATAGTTATTATGTATGTATTCAGATGTATGGGATATGATATAATGTATAAGTTAGTTTATATATAATGTTATAATTCGATACAGCATTTTGCATAAATGTAAAACAGTTCGAGTTTCCAGACAATATTAATCATGGCCGACAACAAATGACGTCACGGTGTGCTGCTCCGTACACACATATAGCAAACGACTTTTTGTTTCTGCACGATTGTTTTGCATACCATACATTAAGTTAGATATAATAACTTACTGGCAATGGATTTCTAATAATCTCGTTTCATAACCAAAGAATTTACTACGATTGTAAACTAAATGTTTAACAATAATAAATGGGGAATTTCCCCAAGCCCATGAAACAAGCCTCAAGTTCAAGGGGAAGTAATTAATATTTATAGCAATATTTTATTGAAACAGTTGTATTACCAACAAATAGTTACAGTGTCAGCCTCCTATTATCACATTTGATAACTGCCAGTTTTGAATTGTTAAATCTGTTCTGTTGTTGACTATAAACAGTAGAAATACAGTTTGAAATTCAGACTGAAAACTTGGGTCTGTCAGAAACAAAATAGAAATTGAAGTCAATAATTATGAGCAACTTCTGATTGAAGCCATATTCCTTTTCCTTTTTTCCTTATAGAGTTTATAAAATAATAGCAATAATAAAGAAACAAAATACAAAATTGGAATACATAGTATTTTCACGATTTGTGTGTGTCAGTGTGTGAATGTGTGAAGTATCCCATTCATGATTATTATATAAAAATTAAAATCTTGAGTCAGGTAGATTGTTGCATTATGCTGTTTACAGTTTTGTTTGTAATTTATTTATTTATTTTATTTTATTGCTTACTGTTATTTAATTATTTGTTTTCAGCAAACTGACATACATTCATGGCTCATTTTGTTTATCCGGCTGCAAGTCCTGCTCAGCCTACAGCAGCATATCCTGCAGCACAAGCAGCATATGTGGCAGCAGCACCACAGGCAGCTTATGCCACAGCTACACCCCGAGCAGGACTGGCCTATGAGGCTTACCCTGCAGCTCATGCCACACCCCAGTATGCTTATGCAACAAGAACGCAGGTTGCTGTGACAGTACGTATTGATAACTTTCTAGATGTTTTGTTTTCTTATGAAAGATTATTTATTGTGACTGAGTTAATATTGTAAAATTGAACAAGATTTTTATGGTATTAATATTCAAGGGATATGTCACTAATTGTTTTATCAAATTTTGGATAAAAGAAAATGGCTAAATGTCCTAAATGACTACAAATGAAATAGTTAATATTATAATTTATATTATCCAATATTGCATTCAAACATATTACTATAAAAACTTGGATAACACATTGACACATTTGTTTTTGTAGTTTTATATGTATTTCTTAACTTCAATGCATTATATTTGGTTTTAATCATTTTATTTCAGCCTGCTGTAACATATGACCAGACTAAAACATACTATCAACCAGCTCAGGCTACAGCATATACTGCTGCAGAAACTCATTATCAAGCGGGTATGTTAGATAAATTTCCAAAATATCTGTTTCTAATGGATCCTGAATGTTTTGTTATTATTATTATTATTATCATTGTTTTAGCAAACATACATTCTGTTGTTTATTTAATTTTATTGGTTTGCCAGAACCTCTTCATATAACTACCTAGTCTTATTCTTTGTTGTAAATCAAACAAATAATCATAATAATGAGAATGTTTCTGTTTCAGCAAAGCCTGTTTACAGTACAGGAACTGCATACAACACTGCCCAGAGACAGGCTGCTCAACCTAAAGCACAATCATTGCAAGTTACAACCTCAGGAACAACATATGTTTATGGTACTGCTGCTGCACCGGCAGTAACAACATATCCACAGACAAACTATACAGCTACAACAACTACACAAGCAGGTAAGTTGAATGCCATTAAAAGTTATTTTTGTAAGGTGTGAAATAACAATGGGGATCTTTTAATTTTTTTAATTTATTTATTATCTTATCTTTTCTTGTTTTTTAATTATTATTATATATATGTATGTATATATATATAATATTATCTTTTATTTTCTTTGCTATGGCAGTTTTCTTAAATGATATAGTTATGTTATAGAAAAGTTAACATATATGGTAATTTTCCAGGTATTTTTATTTTTGTTTGTTTATTTCAGCAGGTTATGAGACTGCATTATATACTGCTGCCACCTCATACTACCAACAACAGCAAGCAGCCAAAGTGACAGGAGCTCAGTGGATTGCTAAAAAGCCAGGTGGGCCTTTCAAACCGAAACCCAAAGGACCACCAAAACAGCCACAGTTGCATTACTGTGATGTCTGCAAAATTAGTTGTGCTGGTCCCCAGACATACCGAGAACATTTGGAAGGACAGAAGCACAAGAAGAAGGAACAGGCAACAAAAGGTGCTTCTGCTCCTGCTGCTCGGGGAGGTCATAATCAGCTCCGGTGTGAACTGTGTGATGTCACGTGTACAGGCGCTGATGCTTATGCTGCACATATAAGAGGAGCTAAACACACAAAGGTTAGATAGTGTTAGAATATTTATTTATTTGTACTTAGTGTCTGTATTTGAATATTAAATATTGTTAGACAGTGTTTTTGGTTTGAGTGTTATACGTTCTGTTAAAGAGTGATTTTGTTTTTGAATAACAGACACAGTGTAAGTGTTTTTCTTTTCAAATATTATGCCCTAAAGTTTTAATAGTGTTTACATTTATGTAATTAAAGCATGAGAAAATTTTGAAACATTTCACTCTGTTGCTTAGTGATTTTGCCGTTTTAGTCAGTTGATATGCCACTATTGGTATATCGAAAATTATGGTTTGTGCTCTTCCTGTTTATGTATATGCTTATGGTTCCTAGTTGCCAAGCAGCCAAATAAGGACATATTTGTTTCCTTCTTTTCCATTATAATTGTACCAAAATCTTTTTTAAATATAGAAATTGAATGCCTGTTAATGTTATAATACATTGTGGATGTCTTTATTTAAATCACTTGATCAATCAGAAGCATTTTGTTTTGTTAAATGACAATATGACAGCATATCTTGAGATTAGATTTCTGAATTACAGGTAATGAAGCTGCACACAAAGCTGGGCAAGCCAATCCCATCCACAGATCCAGTAATTGTTGCCAATTCCAGTTCATCTACAACTACTACTGCTAAAGTGACAACAGGTACAACAGTCACCTCAGCTAAAGTTATTAAGACACCTGTAGCATCTGGTGTCAAAAAGGCTGTAACTGCACCAAAGATAACTTTTGTTGGTAAGTACTTAAGGATTTGAGTATTAGTTTGTTATTTCTTTATTCCATGCCTTTGATGAAAATTTGTAATTATGTTCTTATGGTAAGTAATTTTGACAATTTTATATTTTCCTACCATCTTTATTTGGATGTGTTCAAAACATGTTTTAAACATTTTATTACGCTGGATCAAATATAGTGTAATGGAAGTAACATATAATGCTATCATCTTTCTGTTTTCCTACAGGATTAATACTTTTGCAAACAATATAGAGACTGAAATGGCAGGCTTAAACATAATAACATTAGCTTAAAAAGTATGTATTCCGCTGTTTAAATCTAAATTATTAACAAGATTTTCAACATGATGTGCATATGTATTGAGGGAGATCCGTTCTGTTTTTTTCACATCAATCGCATAAGCTATTGGTAATTGTGTTTTAAATATTACTTCAGGTGGAACCCAATTAAAGACAACGGGTACAAAAGCTGAGGAAATCAAAGTTCAGCCATTAAAGCCAGAGCCAGCTGCTCCTGCAGCAGCAGTGGCATCCACGACTGTACCTGTAGCAACAGTTGGTGAGAATGTTTTGTGTTTAATGTTCATATCTGTGATTTTTTAATACCAGAACCTTTCTTCTTGATAGATCGATAATTAATTTGAGAAGATTGTCACCAGAAAAATGATACTTTTAAACAAGTAATTTGAAGGTAGATGTTTAAACTGTAAAAGATTTATAACTGTTAAAATGGTCTTTTTTTTTTTCTTTTTTCTTTTTTTTTGTGAGAAACATTTTAATGCTGAGTATGTCCGAAGCTTTTAGTTTTCAATTTTTTGTTTATTTAGACACTCGAAGAATTATTATTATAATGTATCTATTTGTAGAAATGGTAATAGTAGTAGTAATGTTTTATTTTTTCTAATTTCAGAAAAAGCATTATCAGAAGATGGTGATAAATTCAATATTCTTGGTGAAAAAGATGTTGCACCAGTTGGTAAGTTGTTCTAATAAACCAAAAAAACTATCTAATTATTTCTAGAAGTTACTATACATCCTTCAGTGTTGCATAAGTATTCTATTGTAAGAATACATAAAACTTTTCACCTTTAGAATACAGCTCAGCATTTTAACCTTCTTTAGAGGTCACAGTACAATTGATTACAACAGAATTTCAAAATTTATATAAACACAAGGATACATTATAAATTATAATTATATCATAATATTATATCAACCATAATGTATACCTAACACTAGTAATTAAGAGAATAATAAAAGAGCTGGAATTAAATTTTTTCACTTTTTTTATTTAATGTTTTTTTTTCTTTTTTAATATTGCTTTTTGTACCATTTAATTTTCTGAGAATTTAAAAAAAAAAATTAACTTCTTTTTTTATTAAGGGCATGAATATATTGAAGAGGTGAAGAATGAGATAGGAAAGGTTGTGAGCTTTAACTGTAAACTTTGTGAGTGCAAATTCAATGATCCCAATGCTAAAGAAATGCATCTCAAAGGACGACGACACAGACTTCAGTATAAGGTACTATTCATTTTAAAATCTAATATATAAACAATTCTGTAAACTTCAGACTTCAGTAAATATTATGTATACATATCACAGTTGCTCAAAAATTATTCAAATTTACATAATTTACTGCCTGTTGTATGCTTTTGGTTCTGAGCTTGATACATTGTATAATTTATATATGATAAATTTATTAGACTGCCAACAGCCTCAGTGTTCAAGGCAGTAGCTTGGAAAATACTACACGGTAAAAATTAACTTATCAGCTTTATCAGTTTGAATAAAGAATTTATAATATATGAGAAAAATGAATAAGCAGTGTTTTTCCTGTTTATTTTTTCAGAAAAAAGTGGATCCTAACTTACAGGTAGAGGTTAAGCCTAGTATTCGAGCTCGCAAAGTTCAGGAAGAGAAACTTAGAAGGCAGGCACAGAAGGAAGAGTTCTGGCAGAGAAGAGTGCAGGAGGAGAGATGGAGGGATGAAATGAGGTGAGTGAGGTTTAAATCTCTTGTCTCCTGGCCATTCTTAAATTAATATAATAGCTGGGAAATCAGATAGCTAATACATGTGATCTGATTCTGCAGCATACATGCCTCCAAAGATTTATGGCATTGCTATGGGAAACTTCAGTGGGATAGAAACCAAAATTCTGAGAATGTCTAGTCTTGTTTCTAGGAGTTAGTCATGACATGCAGTCCCAAGAATTGACATATGCTGATTAAAATAATCATTTTACAGACTGTGTGTATTCATGTACTTTATTACCTATGCATACTTACTTCAAATATTATTTATTTTAGAAAATTAGGAAAAAAATGTATACCTGTTCTTATGAATCTAAATTGGATAACATTGTCATCTCAAAACGTAATTTTTTGTTAACCAGCAATATACACTAAAATGTGACCCATGTTACGGCATTGAATATGTTACAAATGTGAAGAATGTGTCATCAGTTTATAGTTTGTATCACATTACTGAGATGACTGTCATTGTTGTACATTTCTTATCACTGAGTACTGAATCCAATTGGGCAGTAAATAAGTGTTAATTATTAACATGTTTTGATTTCAGTAGGATGGAAGAGGAAATGTACTGGGAACATCAGCGACGCTATGAAATGATGGAGTATTTTGAGTGGCACAGAATGGGTGGACCACCTGGCATGTTGCCACCACGTTTTCCTGGTCCCATGGGACCCGGTCCTATGGTAAGTAGAGATCCACAAGGGTTTAATTATCTGGGAAAATTATGGTCAAATTTATATATTTATTTATTTTATTATTGTTTTCTAAAATTAATAATTATTGTAAATAATGCATCTTAATAATCATTAATTTTTGTGTGTGGTAAATGATGCAAAAATGTTGTATGGATAGTTTATTAACAATGGTAGACTGTAGAGAAGGATGTTAATTTAAAAATTGTCACTACTTCTAAATTTTAGTGTAACTTGACCTTTTATATTTGTTCTATTTAGATGAGAAGACCTGATACGTCAGATGATAGACATGTTATGGCTAAACATACTAGTATTTATCCAACAGAAGCCGAGGTATTTGTTAGTTTTCTTTTCATTTTCAGATAAATAGTGAATGAATGTGACTTGTATAAAATAATGTTATATAAAAAGACGTGTGTTCTAAGGAAAATATAATTAGGTTACTGTCTTTCACTTTGATTCTGTTTAGGAGTGATGTTTACAGAATGAATAAATCATGGCTAAGATCTACAAGATAAAAACAGATAATGATGGTTGTTTACTTGTATATCAGTCACATATAATTAACTCTTTTTTGTTACGGAATTTAACAATTCCATGATCTGAAAGAATAAAGAGAGAGGCTGGTGGTATATGCATTGTTTTCTTGTTTACTTCTCTACCAGTCACAAATAATTAACTGTTTGTTTGTTAGAGATTTTAACAATTATACATCAGATGGAAAGTATCTTTACTCATAATCAGTAACTAGTGCAGCATGGATTCCCTTCATTAATATTAGGTCTAGAAATAACAACATTCCGAGTAATGGAATACACCTGTCGACATTAAGCTGCAGTATCTATGTCCATGTTGTTGTGCTTGGTGAGAATGTAATCGATATGTTTTTGCTGCTTTGTAGATGATTATGATGTGTTTTGACATAATTGTAATCTTCTGTTTTCAGCTCCAAGCAGTACAGAGTATTGTTTCCTCATGTGAAAGAGGCCTCAAATTAGTTTCAGATTTTCTGGCAGAGAGGTAAACATGTTTTATTGTCATTCAGTTTTGTACACTTGATGAGCTTGTTATCCACACATTCAATAAAAATAGTTTTATACACTTGCTTATTCTCACATACATCACAAAATGAAAAATATGAACATTATATTGTCTCCATATTTCTGTTTATTGTCTTTTCCTTGTTCCTAAATCTGTTGTTTAAGTTTGTAAAGAGATTGTGGAATTACAGAAATCTCTAGGCTCTCACGTATCATAAATGATTAGATTGATACTGCGAGCAAGATAATTTTCATTAAACTATGACTAAATGTTCATTTATTCAGTGATGCACCAAAGAGCAGTGAGACTATGAAGAAACCTGAGCCAGTCAAGAAAGACATTAAGGGAAAAGTTTCAGTTAAAGCAGAACCAAAGAAAACAGAAGTTAAAAAAGATATGGAAGTTAAGGATGAGTAAGTCTGGTAGCTTTAAATGTTATTTGCTGAAAAACTGAACTGTTACTGAAAGTTTATTAATGAACATGCAGATCATACAAAGGTACCATTAAGTTACCATCTATCTGTCTGTTTATAGTCAGATATTACCTTTTTCTAGTATTAGCAGTGAATGTATATAGCATGTGTGTGTGTGTGTGAAAGAGAGATAAAGAGAAACAAACAAATGTCTGGCATAGTAATACACACTTTCTGTACCAATAAATGTTTTATTCTGACAACTCTTTTTTTTTTTATAGTTGATTTCATCTACATTGCTTTTATTTCCTCACAGAAACAAGAAAAAGGAAGAGGGTACCAGTGCACCAAGAGTTTTAAAGGGAGTCATGCGAGTAGGTGTCTTAGCTAAAGGTCTGCTTCTGCATGGAGACCTGAATGTACACTTGGTTGTCCTGTGTTCAGAAAAACCCACACGCACAATGTTAGAACGGGTGGCCGATGCATTGGGGAAACAACTGGTTAGTAATCTTCTTCTCTTTTCTTATTTTTGGATTATTTAACTGATGAACAAAAAGAGAACTATTTCAGGTTATAGTTTTATAACTGTATTGATTAATCTGTTAAAATTAATTTAAAACCCTTGGTGTTCTGCATTAGTAGAAAATCCGTGCATTTCTCATTGTCATTGAATTAGGTTACACTGATTGGAGGTAGAGTTAGTATTATAACAGCATTATTTTATTGATCGTGAAAGAAAGTCGATTTTATTTTGTTTTGTATAATATTAAATGAAAAGTTCTTAAGTAAAACATGTAGACCTCTAAATATAAGGTGTGTGTGTGTGTGTATATGTATATACATTTTTTCTAAACCATTTGATGGCAGGCTAACTGTGAGGATAAGTATGAAATCCGACGCTGTGTTGAAGAGGCTGCAATCATTGTGACAAGCGACAAGGAACCGAAGACATCGTGCATTATAACACTGACATCGCCAGTGATGAGGGAGTCGCCTGACAAAGAAGGAGGTATAGGCCCATTAACAACACAGCTTGCCAATCTTTCCTTTATTAAGACAGTTTGGTAACAATGCAGAGGCTTCCTGATAATTTTTACTGGGAGGGGAAAATAAAAATTACACTAAAATTATAAGAAAAAAAAGTAAACATGGTAATTGTAGAGTGGTCATGTTGTCTTTTCTCTGATTTTAATCTGATAAACCATTCATGTTTTGTTTTTTGCCATTATTTCATTATAAATGCCAGATCCTTTCTTTGTTTTATTTTTAAAAAATAATATTAAAATAAAATAAAACAACAACAAAAAGAAACATGTAGCATGATCATTCTACAGTAAAGGTAAACATCCTCATTTTTTTCATTTGGAAACTACTGCAGTCAGAAGGCTTGTATTGTTTTGACAGGGTTCCCATGAAATTAGATTAACTGGGTCAATTCAAGATAGATAAAAAAAAGAAAAGAATGAAAACCAGTTTTGATTGTGTGCAAAATAAAAAAAAAAAAAAAAAAGATCATTCAGTTCTACTCAATTGAATGAATAACAAATTTATTAGATTAAAATGTGCATAGTTTATTGTATGTTTGTTATGATCATTAACAGAAATTATAGAATGTGTATTTTATTTAATTTATTTTAAGCATAAGCACTTAATTATTTTGCAAAAATACTCTAGCAGTTTATTATTGGCAGAGATAAAAATTTAAAAATTTGCACAGTTTTACTTGTGGGAACCCTGTATATTGACCATCTGTCGATTCAGAAATGCCACTAAAACAGACTTAATTTATATATTATCATCAAGCTGTGCATGCATTTTAAGAGAAATTGATAAGTTTGTTTCCTAAAGTTGGTTTATATGTTGCAACAAAAGCCTTCTAAGTATCCACAGGTTCGGAATGGAATGGAATATCTGCCTGATGGAAGGATTTTTGACCATGCCAAGGATGCAGAGGATACGAAACTGAATGGGTCGCTGCTTTTTGTTTAATACTCCTGCGCTATTTTTTGGCTTCTTTTTCCTTCTTTTTTCCTTTTGCTCCTCTTTTATTAACTCTTCATGCCTTAGCTTGCTGTTGAAACTGGTGATAGTTTACCTCTTCTAATGTATTTATTTATTACTACCTGGTTTATCACTATTATTGCTATAGCTATGATTGTTGTTATTATTATTATTATTATTATTATTATTATTATTATTATTATTATTATTATTATTATTATTATTATTATTATATTTTGCTCCTTTCCCTTGTGCATAAATTGGTAGTTATTAAAAGCTGTTACTTTATGCAAATGCAGTCATTTCTAATCTTGCTGGCTATACTGGTTTTGTTCAGGGTAAGTTTCAAGCATTAGGGGACTGTAATTTATTTTAACAGTGAATGTTTCTTAATGTGAAATAATTTAAGGTTAATTATATAATTGGGATTTGTTTTTTTTTTTTTTTAATGATTTGTAGATTTTTCAAGATGTTTGTTGAAAAATCTATAAAATATAACTGATTTTGTTGATAATATTATACTTCCCAGTATTCCATTCAAAAGGCAGTATGCTTTATATAGGTCATTGCATGTATTGTGGTTTATCCTTGGTATGTAAGCGTTTCAAATAGCACTTTGCTTTATAGCATAACAGCTTCATTTTAATAAAGCAGAGAAACATAATAAGCAACTGAAACAGTAAATTTATACGACGAAGTCAAAACCTGGTATTTATTAACTCCTATAACAGTTTGGGCTTCAGCAATAACAACAAAATATTATGCAGTTACTTTAATAGTATGACAGTAAGCATGAAAGAAGATGATGGCTTGCTTCTATCTTTCCTATCTTCCTCCTTTGCTCCTTCAGCTTTCTGTTCCTTCCTACCCTTCAGCCTACTGACCCTGAAGGCCGTATCCTCTGCAAGGCCTCGTTTTTTTTCTGAACGAGGCTTCCTTGATTATGGTCAAACACCCTACCAGCCAGTGACTCTCCGACATTGTGTTATAGAGACTGTTAGCGTCAAAGATCCACCAGATGTCTTGGACAGGCAGAAATGCCTTGATGCACTTGCTGCTCTACGACATGCAAAATGGTTCCAGGTTCGAACTTCCTTTTCTTCGGTTACTTTGCAGCCTTATGGTGGGGTCTGTCAGTCCACGACACAGAACCCAGTAGATATATTTAAAAAAAAAAAAAAAAAAAAAAGATATTTATGTGCTTGCAAATGTTGTCGTATGTGTGTGTTCTCTGGCAAAGTAGGTCAAAAGAAACAATGATGTGTTTTATACTTAAGTTTTGTAAGCAGTTCTAATTCATCGAAAGGTTTTCTAGATATTCTGGTTTAATTGGAGTTTTTCTTTCATTACAGAACAAGTTAACATTTTAACTTCTTTGAACAGTAATCATTTAATGACATATATATATATTTTTTATTATTATTATTATTATTATTATTATTACGATTATATATATATATATATAAGAACTCAAAAAATTAATATTTAATAATGCTCTTTTGGGTTCAGCAATTTTGAAAGCATTTTTCTGTATTTCTATCATTTCAAATAATTCTTGCCTTGGACTTCTCAGAGAAAATATTTTTAAATAATTGGATACGGTGAACATTAAAAGATTTTATTATAAAACACATCATATTCAGTGGCCGCAGATGATATTTCTTCTATAATCACAAGATTCAAGTGATTGAAAATGTATATATATACTGATAATCAAAATTAACTGCTTTGATAAAAGCAAACAAAACTTAAATAATTGAAAAAGTTTCTTTTAAAACAACCTTTAAACATTTTTGTTTTTTATTTTTATTTAATATTCTGGTCACATTCTCGAAAACAGTTTTTGATTGCCTGTTTTAATTTTACGTCTTCATTTCATCCACCCACATTATTATTATATTTTAAATTGGATTTTGTGTTTATCATACTTGCCAGAGAACAACTTGTCCCAAAATTTTAAACGTTTTGTTTGTGTCAGATTCTGTTCAGTTAACTGGTCAAAATTATTAAGAGCTTTATTTCACTTTATATTTATTTTTTCCCCTTTCATCTATGTTATTCAGAAATGACACATACATGTTCTGTACATTTTACTGTATTGAGTTGGTGAGTTCTGATGCTAAAAGTTCAAGAGTTATTTATAGATTAAATATGGATTGTTAAAACACTTTCAGATGATTGAAGAAGTTAAATTTATAGGTATAAAAAAAAAAAAATATTATTATTTTATTTATTTATTTATTATTATTGTTGATGTTGTTATTGATATTATTATTATTTCCTTCTTGTAAAAATACAAATGATATAAAAAATATATTCAGCTCTGTTAAATAAGAATTACATGTATTACTAGTATTGATATAATTTAATTTTTTTTCTTTATTTTCTTTATTTTCTTTTATTTTTCTTTTAATTTTCTTTTATTTTTTACGTATATTAGTTTCTTAACTCTTGGACTTTGTAAATTAGACTCATTAACTGGTATGTTAAAATGTACTGCATCCTCCGAGCCAGCATGAACAAACACATACATTACAGACATGAGGCTGGAAAGTGTGAAAAAGAAGAGTTGTTGCAAAATGTCCTTCATTTGTCTCCCTTTGTCACATGCTTGGTTCATGTTATTTTTAAAAAAGATATTTTTATATTAATATTAAATGTTTGTTGAAATTTTTAATTTAATTTAAAAAAAAAAAAAAAAAAAATTTTGTTATAATAATTAATAACAAATTATTGAAGTTTAGGTATGTTGTTTCATTTTGACTGTTCTGAATGAGTTGTTTTGGCGAGATATTCTGTAGTTAGTAAACATTACTTAATTTAATCTAACAGAAAATTTAACACATTTTAATTACTGTTGCTTGCCGCAGAATGTCTTTATTTTCAGTAATTATTTAGCATTCTAAAATGTCATGGTCTGTTAGAAAATAACTGAAGAAAAATACAATACATAACTTGTGACATTAAACTGAGACAAATGATTGCACCCTCAAAAAGAAAAAATTGTCTCTCTAGCTACCATTTCTCTTTGTTAAATTATAATTTAAGAATCTGGTTATGAAAATGTTAGCCTCATAGCATTAACTAAAGTGGTTGCTTAAACTGTTGTTACCCAGATTCTTCAATTATAATACCCGCAGTGTGATAGGCCATGCATTACTCTTGTTCATTGTGTGTTGTTTAGGCTAGAGCCAATGGTCTTCCATCATGTGTCATCGTCATCAGGATTCTGCGAGATCTGTGTCAGAGAGTTCCAACATGGACTCCATTAAATGAATGGGTAAAATATTGCTTGTATTTAGTTTGCATATTTGCATGTGGGCTTTTTCTTCTGTTTTTTAACACTTTTAAAAAAAAAAAAATGTATTATCTTTTGTTGGTATTTATTTTTTTTACTAGGATTGTTTCGTTGATTTTGATATTTTGAAATTTTGTTTTCTTTTTTTTTTCTTTATTTAATTGATTTTTTCTTTTTTTAATGTTAACTATTTAGTCATTCAGAGAAACATTTTCCTTTTTTTTTTTCCTTTTTCTTTTTTTACTGAACCATATTACAGACTAATATGTTACTGGAAATGTATTTAACTGAATGTTTTATGTCTATGATTATTTTAATTTTCTTTTTGTAGAACCTTTTAAAGTATGATGATTGTGATTCCTATTTGTTAAATCTCAAGGAAGATGATTCAGATGTTCCCAAATACAAGGATTTATGAAAATTTTCATTAATTATTATTTTTTCAGAGGATATATAATGGATTTATTGTAAACCTTAATATTAAGAAGTTTCAGGTTTTTGTTTTTTTTCTCTCTCCATTTTAAGAGTATTACAAAGGTCTGTACATTAAGAATATTTCTGAATATGTACAGCCTCATTTTGTCTGCCATTTTAATTTTTTTTTTTTTTTTTTTTTTTTTTTTTTTTTTTTTTTTTTTTTTTTTTTTTTTTTTTTTAAAGGCAATGGAGTTGTTATCTGAGAAATGTGTGAGCAGTGGTGGAGGTCTGGGTCCAGGGGATTCACTCAGACGAACATTTGAATGTATTGCATCGGGGATTCTTTTACCAGGTAGGAGGTTTTTTTCAATTTTCCCTATCAGCGAAATAGATAAGAACTTTTCACAAGTTTCAGTGATTTTAATAATCATTTGGGTGTAATTTAAGAAACCACATAACACTAATAATAGTAAAAAGGATAACATAGTCTGCAGCCATTTATTTGTTTTTGACATCTGTTTCTTTTAGATGAAAGTTTAATAAGTTTTGTGACCTTTGTAATTTATAATTCTTAGACTTGCACTGAGAAAGGTGTTGTTAAGTAACAAGTAACTGTTTTTTTTTAATTACAGATGACTAACTAAAATTATTATTTACCAAAAATGACTTGTGAAGTATTTGATAAATTTATATTTTTTTAATTTGTTTGTTTAGGAGGCCCTGGCCTCTATGATCCATGCGAGAAAGAACCAACCGATGCAGCAGCATCACTAACTAATCAACAGAGAGAAGAAATCACAGCTTCAGCACAGGTGCATTTTCAAAATTAAATCTCTAGCAGTTTGTTAGTTGTTATCTTTGTTTTAAAGTAGAGCTGTTTTGGTTAAGCCGTAAGAGACATAAGCATTAATTAGACCGTGGTCAGCTCATTGGTCTGTTTTTCCAGTCAAGTCAGTACTTCCTGAATTGTCCTGTCAATGACTTTGATGGGTCCTTTACTAAATGTGCATATAAAAATAATTACCTACTGTCTATCAATTAAAAAAATGGCAACAGCTAGAAATTTTTCATTTAAAATCTCAGAAGAAATTTCCTTTACCCTTATTAACTGTTGTTTGTCTACATTTTCCTCCAACATCTTTAGAAACAAGTAATCAGTTCTTAATTTTCATATAAGCAGAAGATCAAATTGTCACTGAGTTGAAAGGCGTTGCCTGTAGAATTTAACTTTGTTTTATCAAAATGCATGTTATTTATGTCAGATTACAAATAATGGTGTAAATAAATTAGAAATTAACTTTTTAATTTATATGTCTTTCAGCTCTATTTTGTGTTGAACACGAATGTTTTGCTTAGAGATTAATTCTTAAATGGTTTAAAATATTTTTGTTTCAGCATGCCTTGAGACTGATAGCATTCCGTCAAATACACAAAGTGCTAGGCATGGATCCCCTGCCACCTCCTCGATTCCAGAGACAGAGATTCAATCCACGCAAACGACGAAGGACAACAAGTGCTGGAGGTGATGGTGATGGAGATGGTTCGTATTATTTACATTTTATTTTGTTGTGGTATTATGGGTTTTTTAAAATTATTTTTAATGTATTATTTCTGACTTAGTCATAACATCAATGCTGTTACCGATAATATTTATTTCCTTTAATTTATTCCCTTTTATTTTTATATGTGTTTGATTTTCAAGTTGGCATACCAAAGCTTTCTATATTTATTTTCTTTCATTTGTCTTTTTATTTATTTAATTTTTTTTTTTCTTTTTTTTTTTAATACTATCTTACTTTTTATGCAGGGTGTCATTTTTTAATTATTCTTTTAATGTTATTTAGCTTTTTTTAACAATAATTATCTAGAATATTTTTCTTATATTTACTTATTTATTTATTCATTTTAATTTTTGCTTTTCATCTTCTTTTTAACAGTTGCAGGAGAGAAAAAAGATAAAAAGGATGAGGGAGAGTCTGGTATGGATACTGGAGATAACTGAAAAAAGAAGTCTGTCTGGAGTAAATGTGGACATTTTATTTTTAATTATTTTTTTTTTAAATATTTTATATTTTGTAGTTTGTGTGCACTGGAAATGTTGTACTGAATGATGAAACATTTTGCATGAACAGTTGTAGGTTTATAACTCAAAAATATCTGTGTTCATGTGACACTTAACATTATTTTAAGAAAAAAAGAAAGATAAAAGGCATTTCATTTTTTATTTATTACTTGTAAAATTTATATTGTATTTATTTTTTCAATCACAGGAAAGAAAAGTAAACAAAACTAGTCTTCATCAAAGTGGTGTTTCAATTAAAAGAGATCTATATCAGAATTTATGGATATCATTAGTGACCATTTTATCATTAGAAATATTTTCTTTCTTTCTTAATACAGATAATATCATTTCTTAGTCATTTTAGCATTTTCATTTTCATAATTATTTTTTATTGAAAAATAAGCATCATTCTTTTCCATTGTTCAGCACAGACATGTTCTTTATTTATTGTTTTCCTTTTTCTTTTTCTTTTTAAAATATTGATCCCTTTCTCACGTGTACTTTTTTATTATTATTTTATGATTTATTTTCACCGACAAAGATTTGTCAGTCACTGTAATGTGTTAATATTTTTGTTTCCCACGGAAGAAAACAGTTTCCTTGGTGATGATATTCACTGACAATAATGCGAATTAGTTTAATACATTTTGCTGTTCATCCATTTCTAAGCAGAGAAGAAACATACACACTGCTTTTGGTTTTGAATTGGTATCCTGTCATAACATCACATTTATTTTTCTCTAGATTTTCTTAATATACACTACTTTGAAAATGGAAGCAGCTTTCCTTTTAAAATTTACATTCTAGTTCATTTATTCGAGAGAGAGAGAGACACACACACACACACACACACACACACACAAAAAAAAAAAAAATATATATATATATATAAATAATTCATTCAGATATTTGAGTTTAAATTGTGACAGGTTTTAAGTGACCTTTGTTTGATTTAAGTCCCCCAATAACTAGATTCTTGAAAACAAATTTTTTTGTTTGTTTTTGAGTGGTAGCACTTCAGAACAATACAGCACTTATGATCACTAACATGACAAAAAGAAAACAGAGAAAATATTTTTTCTAATTAATATTTCATGCTTATTGTTTAGCAGATTGTGAGGTGTCGACAATATATTGATTTGTCAAAAATTTGTCATTATGTTGTTCGCTTTTTATATTAGAATAAAAACTTTAAAAAATTATATTTGTTTATTTGTTATTGTCTGTGTAGTGATGTTTTACAACTGTTTTCTCATTTGTCGCATCACTGGATATTAAGAACAGAGGAGTAGTTCAGATACTATGTATTCACTTTAGAAACAACATAACCTAGGTTAAACCATTAAAAATGCTTTCCTTTGCAATCAGTGGCCCATTGATGGTTTATCAAGGTCTTGGGAATAGATAAGCTTTCAGCTTAATAGGAAAGTCAGTATAAAGCATGTTTTGTTGCTAACCAAAAAGAAATTCATAGTATGGCTAAAGCAGGTTTATTTATATATTTATTTATTTATTATTATTATTATTATTATTATCATCATTATTTTTATTATTATTATTATTAGAGACTTTTATTTTTCCATTAGCGTTATTATTCATACATTCATTTGATGGTTACTGTTAATGTATGCATGACTTTTGGTATGACCTTAACATATTAATGACAATTTATATAATTTCAAATGAAAAAGGATGTTTAAATAAGTGGCTTAGGGAATAGATGAGTCAAATGTGTATGTGTGCAAAAATACATCCTTGATGGCAACTGCATATTCTGTATAACAAAATGTTTTATTCAGAATCTAAATGAAAGGTGATGCAAATGTGCAATAAAATCTGAAATCAGTTTGTATTTTATATTTTATTTTAAACGTATCACAACAGTTAAATTAAGGCTGAATGTCAAACTTAGGTTCTAGTCTTCTGGTGTTAATGAACCCTTTGGAACCGTAAGTATTGTAAATAATTACTGCAAAACAAGGCACATGTTTTAATTCCAGGTTAATGTCATCAAATTCGTAGACAGTACTTGATATAATAACCATAAAACAAAATTCTGTATGCAAAATATGATATAATTTGAAAGTCAACAGATTTAATGAATGTAGCTTGAAATTCAGTGTACAAAATGGACGCGATTTTAAATTTAGTATACTTAAACGTCTTAACAGTTTCTCGTACAGCATGGTCACAACTGGAAATCCAAAATTAACTTGAAATAAAGCTTTCACGATAGACGTAACGAACTAAACAGTCAAGATGGACATATTCTATTACATAACATTCACACTGGACGTAACTTAAAATCTTACATTCAAAATTGCACGTAGTTTGAAATAAAACTCGCGATAAACGTAACGAAATTAAACATCATAGAGGACGTAATTTCTGCTATAAATGCTCTGTAATCTTTTTCATTTTCCTTTGTACTTGCTTTTTTTTTTTTTTTTTTTTTTTTTTTTTCCAGCTCCGTCATCGATCAGTTAAATATTTTGAAGAATTTGTTGAACGTCGTAGGCGTTTTCTTGACAGGGTTTTTCTCGTCCTTTTTATCTTGTGAACCTTTCGGGGATTTCGGTCTCCTTTGATGCAGTGGAGTAAACGCCGACGTCTTCTCTTCCGATATGAACAACGGCTGAAGCAGATGGCCGTACTTGTCCTGATGAATGTCGTTAATTATCCTATGAAAGACGTCTTCAACTTCCTCAAAGTCCTCCGCTGCTGTCGTTTCAAAGAACATGCAATCAAATTCAGTAGCCAAACCAGTCCCTTCCGCCTTGCTGATCTGCCTGGAATGCAAAAACAATAATAATAATAATAATAATAATAACAATAATAATAATAATAATAATGTTCCCATCAGAACCGTTTTAACATAATTTATTATTTAACGTTTATCGGAAATCACTCACACGGTTATTTTCTTTATGTTTATTTACGTGCTGATAATGTATAGGAAACGCACATTATGGTAAGCATATTGTTTCTCCTATTGGCTGAAATAGGAAGATTAAGCAGTAAAGCTACATTGTTCAAATTTTGAATTATATTTTAACTTAATAAAAATGAATTTACTTGTTTAACAAAAAGAAAAGAAAACAAGAGATATGAGATAAGAGTTAATAATTTAAAATAAACAATAATAATAATAATAATAATAATAATAATAATTATTATTATTATTATTATTATTATTATTATTATTATTATTATTGTCCACCACAGCTGTATTTCTTACTTAGCCTACCTGCTGCTAAACACTAACATTAGCAACAGCGACATGCGTGTTAGTTAGGTCGGTTCTTCGCTTTAATCTGCTAGCTGTTAAAGCAATAACAACTGCAGTGAAAATGGGTCACAGAGATTACTGCGGCCATCAGGTGTGTCCTGAAAAGCAAACTTGCAGGAACTGATTCAGATAAGATTGGAGGCAACTGTTGTGCACTTCTGAAAATGTTCTGCAAGTCAAGAGAAGATAAGAGTAGCGTCTGCTGTCGAAGTTACGTGAAGTGCGAATACTGCCGTATCTTGTAAATTTCTGGTGCCTTGAAACGCCAGAAAGATGTCTGGGAACAAACGTACTTTTTGTGCTGGTTCAGGGATACGCAAGTGAATTAAAGGAGAGATTGTGACGTTACTGCTGTAGGTGCTGCAGATAATGTATGGCTGTCGGTGTGTGTTTGTGTATGTGTCTCTGTGTGTGTATTACGTTATCTTTATTAAATTATTATTATCATTATTTATTTATTTATATTATTATTATTATTATTATTATTATTTTTATTTTTATTTTATATTTTTTATTTTTTTTAAATTATGAAAGACATTTCGTCTAGAACGTTATATGTATGTATGTATATATATATATATATATATATATATATATATATATATATATATATATATATATCATCTCATATCATATCACGAAAACAACCCAATCGCTTTTAAATTTGAAATGATTATACGCCTGAGATTTACGAAATTGCGAATTATCCAGCAGGGGAAAATGAAATGCATCCAAACCGTTATCAAAGGATAGGCTGTTTTCTTGCAGAAACCTTCCTTCAGTACTTATTAACATTTTCATTATCGGCTGAAAGGTTGTCCAGTACTTGAAACCTCCTTTCTCTGTATGACTTACCACAAATTATTCAACAATATACAAGGCTTATATATTGCGATAAACCACAAGCAAACCACACATAAACTTTGGCAGTATTCTTTATTTTATAATAACATGTTTGTTGTGTTCTTCGGTTAAAACCGCTACGAATGTAATATATATATATATATATAACAAATTATTCAATATATATATATAACCGGAAAAAAAAAAAAAAATAATAATAATAATAACATTAATAATGATGATGATGATGATGATGATAAATAAGCGATCAGAGATACGAATGGATAAATATAAATTACATTTATCTTTAGGGTTGCATTTTAATGATTACAGTTGCACACATAAACTCAAGGACATGTTTTCATTGCTATTTTATTGTTGTGGAAGTAATTGTATAAGTGTATGTTTTAAAAGCCGCAATCTCAGACATTCTCTCTCTCTCTCTCTCTCTCTCTCTCTCTCTCTCTCTCTCTCTCTCTCTCTCTCTCTCTCTCTCTCTCTCTCTCTCTCAACTAATAAATCAGGAAAATGATAAATGAACAGAAATTCTAGGATGCGAGCATGTTACATAAATAGCTTAATATTTACTTGTAAAAGTCGTTATTTTGATGTATGCTTGATGTTATCACATTTTCAAATATAAAATTTACGATGTTGCACCATGCTGTTTGTTAACGCTCGTTTTAACATTGGAGCAACACATCGAAATAGATAAAGATAACAGTCTCTCTCTCTCTCTCTCTCTCTCTCTCTCTCTCTCTCTCTCTCTCTCTCTCTCTCTCTCTCTCTGCTTCTTATAAACGTGAAATGTTTGTATGTTTGTGCACATGCATCTGTAAATATTTATAATTATTTACGTTATCATCTTTCGCTGAACTATTCTTATAATAAACTATTTTATGTTCATCCATTCAGGTGTAAGAAGGTGGTTTTACTATCTGCTCTGCTTTGCCGTCTGTTTTGCTAATCACACATACGCCAGAGAGCTGTATATCACATAAACAAGGTACAATGACGTCAGTAATGTCGGCCATATGTTTTCTTTATTTCTTACAACAATATGGCGCCGATTTTCACATCACATTATTGCTTTTGTAGCATGTAAGTTGACCACACAGTGGGTAATTGCTACTAACGAGAATGAAATATTAATTTATACCTCTAATGCGATCTGGCACGTATTTTATCATTGTTTACGAAAATATTATGTCTTAACTGTGTATATACATACAAAAGAGAGAGAGAGAGAGAGAGAGAGAGAGAGAGAGAGAGAGAGAGAGAGAGAGAGAAATTGTAGATATACATTTAGACACATAGACGCACAAATTATGAAGGTTTCTGTAACAAAGCTTTAGTTGTGAATTTAAAGATTACCGAAACCTAAAATACGGGTAAAAAAAAATAAAAATAAAACCAATTTGCAGTCGTGTGGACTGAAACATCAAGCACCGATGAAAGATAACAACAACCCTGTGGGCCTGCAGAGTAGGACTTTGATACAATTCCTTACAAAAACAAATTCGGGAGCAAAGTGTTTTTGATTTTGTTTCAGCAGAGCACGAAATCTGCGAAGCGGCTGGCACATTGGTCATCGTCTAAGACAGGCCAGCTGATAACTGGAGGACCGAACATGTTAAATTATTTTCATTTCTTAATTGTTAGGAAAGCTTTCAAGATCAGTATAAAAGATACGACGGATGAAACCAGATGACGGTAAATGCGTGCGCATCTACTCACGATATTATATTTACCAACATGCGTCAGAATTTAATCAGAAAAACTGCGCTTTAAAATCACTTGCCAGCAATTAGTAAGCTAATGCCTTCGCTCTGACTGCTCTGTTTTCATGGTCAGTCAAAAGGAGCGTAATGGAGGAAATACGTACCTATATCTCTCCAGATCTATTTTGTTTCCGACCAGAGCGATCGGACATTCTCTTGAGTTGGCTTTAAGAAAGTTTGAAATGATCTCTAGATATTCCCGAGCCTTGTGAAAGCTAAGTCTGCTCGTAATACTGTACACAACCATGAAGCCGTCCGCCCATTTAGTGTATCTGCCTGGGTCCCCGTCTTCCTGAACAACAAAGCAAAAAAGAACGAGACATGTATAGCAAAAATATCACAAAAACATTTCTGAGCAAACATATATGTTAAGATTTTCCGAGCACACACACGCACACACATACAGAGAAGCATGGACATACATATATGCAAACATTCATGCAATTACACTCGCATGAATACAAACATACATACATACACATACATACATTCATCCATACATTCATACATATTATATACATACAGAGAAACAGAGGCACAGATAAACTACTACTACTTTCTCTACAATTACTACTGCTGCTGATGCTACTACAAAACTACTGCTTATACTATTACTGCCACAACCACCACCACGATAGAAAATAGCACCCATTGCTTTTCAGGAACGTATTAACTTCAGCATGTGCAAGACCCGTTGCTGTTAACATTGTTTGTCTTTAAAATAAGCTGTTTGAAGAGGCTCGTTCTGTGAAAATAAACACTTCTATCTCTGACTCCTAATTGCCAGTTCTGCAGAAATTAGTAGCTATAAGCAGGTGAGTAAACACCATGTTTATACAGATGGAATATCTGCATATCATCACTACTTTCGATATAGCAAGTGGTTAAGCTATTTGCTTTAAATTCTCTATGTTCTGGGCTCTTTTCTCAGTTAAGACTGCTTTTGCGAGCTAACTGAAGAGAAACGAAAACCACAATATATTAGTACTCCTTTTTAAAAAAAACTCTTCCTACTCTCTAATGTTACCACTTCTTCGGCAAATAGCATAACCTCTAGGATTGAATCTTTAAAATGGAAAGTTCTGAGTTCACGTCTCAGTTAAAATCATTACTGCGAACTAACTGAATAAAGTCACTGGCGATTTTATTATTTTTGAAACTGTCACTTTAGAAATTTGTTGGGCAACCACCTATCTCCATAACTGAATCTTCAGAGGGTGGGTGACTGAGGTCAAGTTCACTGGAGATAGATAAGTTAATTGTTAAAGGCGTGTGTTTTGATACAGTGTGGCTGTTTATTTATTTAAATTATACGCTTCATTACTTTTGTCTGGAAGTATTTACTGTGTTTCATTCAAGAGTGTAATTCTAATTACACAAACATGCACTGGTGAAAGACTGTTGTTCCTTTTGTTGTTATTCGTTTTGTCATTCTTATTTCTGTTTTGGTTCTTCTTCTTCCTACTATTTTTTATTTTATTATTTACATCATAATCTTTATCAATTATTTCCTGGTTATTTATTTCTTCAGCTGCCGGTTATCACGTTGTTTTATTGTTTAAATAGACATGCCTACCATAAATTGAACAAAAATACACACGTCTAAATAACTCCCATTCTCTAAGAATCATCTCCAATCTTTGGCCCTTGACCTTTATCTCCTTGTCTCCATTTCCTACGAGCTTGGAGGTACTGCTAGTGATAAGAAGCATTATATTTAAAGCGGCGCATGAACACTTTTGGCACAGCTAAACATTTATATATAAATATATATATAAGCTATTGCTTTCTAAGCCTGACTTGGCAAAAGGCATAACACAAAATAATCTAAAGATTTTATCGGTTCGAAAATCAAATGTCAGATAAACAAATTATTGCGGAAGTCGCCATATTGCACATGCGCATTCGACACCCAGATCTCGCCGTGGGCATGTTTACGGTTACCTAATCTGCATGTATTGCTGTTGTTTTCAAATAAATCTTACGAAATGTAAACGGAAGTCTAGATACCGTCAGATCTGTCAGATGATTTTGATAGACAATAAGTTTAAAGGTTGGAATAGAGATAGAGCACATGTTTTCTAATAGTCTAGGCTAACTGTTGGCGTTTAAATGTATGAGAGAGATGTATTAGTATAATACTTTAGGCAATAGTAGCATTATTAAATACATTACTGCCAATATATATACATGTTTATGTGCTTGCTTGTGTGTACATATGTAGAACTAAAGAAATACATCTTTAAATATACACACATGCACAGAGGCACACATACACATAGAGTTCTAGATGAAACAAATATAGATATACACATACACACGAATATCCGAAAAACGTTATACATATGTGTATACACTATCAAACACACACACATACAGCTATATCAATAATGCCTTTGAACAGTTTATATACAAATACACAATAATTTTGTACAAATATACAATAATTTGCACATATACTCGGCAATTATGTACAAACAATCAGTAATTATGTACAAATACACAACAATTCTGTATAAACATACACACACACTCGTACACAAACACAGGCATTTACACTTTAATAAAGTAATAAAGAAAACCATCCTGTAACAGATGTATTATTTCAACTGATTAACCAAGACGTTTTACACCATACAATCAAAATAGAAGAAACACAACCACCGAACTATCAACAAAAACAGCTAAAGAAACTTACTTTATCACACGTATCCATTATATGCACAATTAAATCTTGATTATCCCATTCTTCATGTTTTGTGTACGTACCCTCTGAAAAAAAATATAAAAATTAAAAAAGATAAAACATTATTGATGTATAATTAAACATTTTATACCTCCTGGTAAAAAAACAACATAAGAATAAATTAAAAAATAAATAAATAAATAAATCAATTAATTAATTAATCAATTAAAAATAATAAGAATAAATATTTCATATTCCCAATGGTTTGACTGTTAAAACTTTGAAACTAGTTCATTATTTATTTGTATTAGTATATAATTACGCAGTACACAGAGAATTGCAATTTCCATCTGATGAGAAGGTAGAACTTTTGTTTTAATATGGGTACAACAGCATTATTTATTTCTAGTCACGGATCTGTTACTGGATCGGAAATAACGGAAATATTATTTCAATATTTCTTTCTATAGAGATGCATGTACTTTGAATTACAATTAATTAGTATTCATTATGGAGAGAGCAGTCGATGGATGACGATTATCAAGGAACGCAGATTTTCAGAATTAACTATTCAACACTTACCAAGGTCAGGGTCGTACTCCATGATAAATCTTCTTGTTATGTATTTTACTGTTAACGCTGTAAGAGAGAGTGAGAAAAGTCATTTGTTACGTTTTAAACACAGCACTGAGGTGTTATCAGCAAAAACCCGTCAGTTACGTATCTCAGTTCTTTCAACTCACCATCCAGACTGATGTTAACAAGACCAATGTTTTAAAGCTTTTTGGTGTTACACTTAAAATATAAAGATGTTGTTATCTCACGCGAGGTTAGTTTTCGAGATTACGTGAAAATGTTACACAGCTTTCAGCAAACCAAATAATAAAAAGCAATAACGTCTGAGAAAACAAAACGTAAAGATTTTCTTGTAACCTATAAATTAATAGTGCTTATTTCATTTTTTTTTTTTTTTTTTTTTTTTTTTTTTATGGAATTTCATTTCCATGTTTGCAAGCACTGAGGCCATTAAACTTAAACCTGAAAATCACACACACACACAGAGAGAGAGAGAGAGAGAGAGAGAGAGAGAGAGAGAGAGAGAGAGAGAGAGAGAGAGAGAGAGAGAGAGAGAGAGAGAGAGAGATTGATTTTGCACTCTATTTTCATGTTATTATTTTATTATGTTATTTCTTATTAAACTAACAGAGATACTTTAGAGAGAACAATATGGAAATACAGATAGACTGACAAAAAAAAAAGATAAATAAAAAGATAAAAACTACATAAATAAAAAGGTTATACACAATGTGTTTAATTTCCTTCTGTCCTACTTCTCCCTTCCCGAATTTCCGGCTCAGCGTGGCGGGACACAGCTAGCAGCTGTTACGTGGAAAACTGAAATCTTAATGAAATCAGGATACTGAAACCTAACTGTCAGTCACAACGAAACAATCTGAAACCTGCTGGCGATTCACCCCTTGCAGGTAGGTCATTCACCAGTATGTGCGAAATTTCCCCACCGATACGGAAAATTGCACAGAGGCAATAAGCTGGAAAACAGACTGTTCTTGAAAACTGCATTATACGACTCTCGAAAGGAAGCATGAAATTCTTCAAGATAACCAGAAATGAGGTTTTTGTAGTTATTAAAGGGAAAGGTAATGAGCGTTGTTCTTGATACTCCCGTAATGGGAATACAATAATAATTGTATACAGTGTTACCTTATGTGTGTGTGTGTGTGTGTGTGTGTGTGTGTGTGTGTGTGTGTGTGTGTGTGTGTGGGTGGGTGGGTGTGTTTGTGTGTGGATATATATTGCAGGTAATCGTGTTTATAGATGTAAGAAAACCAAACAAAAGAAATTTCCAGACAAATATTATTTTATAAATAAATCCATACATACATACATATAGACAGAAATATAGATATGTTCACAAATCTAAGCTTTTTACTTTTTCATTTTCTCTTCTTACTACAAATGTAATTACATAATTACTTTATTTAAAGCAACATGATTAATCTCTCTCTCTCTCTCTCTCTCTCTCTCTCTCTCTCTCTCTCTCTCTCTCTCTCTCTCTCTCTCTCTCTCTCTCTCTCTCTCTCTCTCTCAGGACGTATTCATTTAAAACAAATTAAAAAATTGTAGGTTGGCAGTTGTATTTATATTTCACTATCTAAATTAGATGAAAAAAAAAAAAAAAAAAAAATTAAATTAAAAAAGCCTGGAGATTTTATTTTATTTTTTTATTTTTTTTTATTTTGTGGCATAAATGAAGTAACATTTTCTTAATCTGTTTAGAAAGGAATAGTTAATCAGTTTCAGCGAGTAATTAAATTCTAGCAGCAGGAAACAGTAAATTATTTCTAAAGAAATTTCACTTCTTTTTAAGTCTCTCTCTTAGAGGTTAGCTCTTGTACATTCATCAGTAATGAAATTATAATACACACGCACGCACCCACACACCCACACAAAAACACACACACACAGAGATATACACACTCATAAACATGCATATACTAAGCCTAAAATACACGTTATAAGTACCTTGTTAACTCTAATTTTCTTTTATTGCCGATTAATATTACATATCTGCACTCTCACTGATAACGTTTATTTATATTTATATATATTAGTCATATTTATTTATTAATATATATGTTTACTGATAATAATGTTGTTTGTTTATGTGTATCTTGTTTTTTTTTTCCGAATCAAGATAGCTTGTTGGGCGCATTTCAGTTTGTCCTTCTGTCTGTTTGTAACAAGCTTTGACTGTTAATGATAAGTCTGACAAATTCCTTGTAAGTATGCAAAAAAATAAATTTAAAAAAATAAAAATGAAAACAGAAACCAGTCGATAAGCATACCTACAGTGTAATTAAAGCGTTGGTTATAGCGATGTCGATAAAAATTGCTATCACATTGCAGTTTCTTTCTTGGCAGAAGGAAATCACTAGTGGCCAGAAAAAAAATATATAAAAAAATAAAATTAAAAACATAAAATAAATAAATAAATAAATAAATAAATAAATAAATAAACGAATAAATAAACGAATAAAGAAATAAAGAAAGAAAATAAAGAAATAAAGAAAAAAAAAAAAAAAAAAGAAAGAAGAACTTGGTATACGTTGACTTATTAATTAGTTCCAGAGCTGAGAACATTTTTAATACCAAAAACATCATTTATCTATGTCGTTTAAGCTGGCATTTTTGTGGGGTTTTTTGGGGTTGTTTTTTTATTATACCTTGTGTAATGTGGTATTTTTGCTTTTTAAAGATAATTTTTTTTTGTAAAAATGTATCGCGAGCAATGAGAGAGAGAGAGAGAGAGAGAGAGAGAGAGAGAGAGAGAGAGAGAGAGAGAGAGAGAGAGAGAGAGAGAGAGAGAGAGAGACCTGAAATAGAATAAAAATAAAGAAAGGACATAAGTATATAAGTATATTAAAATATATAAAGAAATAAAGAAAGAAAGAAAGATAGAAAAAAGAAAATGAAAGAAAATAAAATAAATAAAGAAAACGTGTTGAATGACATTATTATAAACATAAACAATAATGATGATGATAGCATCAGTGAAGAAAGCAATTTTGTTTTCCACATGTCTGATATTTATTTATTTATTTATTTATTTATTTATTTATTTGTTTGTTCATTTATTGTAATTTTTAAAAAAATTAGAAATTAATTATTTTATTATTATTATTAATTTATTATTATTATTATTATTATTATTACTATTATTATTATTATTATTTTAATTCATTTTTTCATTTTTTATTTTTTTGGCCAGCCAATGCTACTATCTTCTGAAAAAGGATGATTATACCACCATTGTGAATGAAGGAAAGAACAAAATAATATTATTTATTGGAATTCGACAATCAATCACCTTTTGAAGAAAACAAACAAACAAACCACAAAAAATTAATTAAGAAATAATAAAACAATTATTCGACAGCTCTAAGCAACTGATAAACAAATGTACTATGAAAGCTCCCTACCCCGCTTTTCTCTGCCTCATTTGTGGCACAATTACACAAAACACTTCCACTTGCAAGTATATTTAGAAATATCTAATAAGCAAATGGGGAAGGTCAGTCAACTTCCTAAGTGTTTAGATAGAGGTAATTTCCACCTTAGCATCAGAAGATGAGACAAGGCGAACATGTTTGAAACATATTTTTGTTGAAACTGGCAACTGAGGTCAGAGAACAGAGCCGCAGATTTCTAAAATAACTTCAAAACACTCAGAAACGTGTGTTGGTAACGTAAACATGCCGCAGAATATGCACGCTTAATGCTAGCAATTTTAACGGAAAAAAAGTGCGAGGTATGTAAACACTTTGACGACTAATCGCGTCTGCTGATGCGCAAATGTTCGCTGATTAGGAACTCGGGTTATAACAGGTTGTTGTGTTTTTAATATATATATATATATCTATATATAGTAGTTTTTGTTTGTTCATTGTTGTTTTATTTTTACACTGCATCGAATCTTCTAATATTACGTTACCTACTATGCACACAATCCGAACTTTCGACCCGGAAAAAGTCACTGATTCCAGCAGCTGCCCAGTGAACCGGAATGCCACACATTTAACAACAGCGGTAATACGCCAGAAAGAGATAGTCAGCATAAACGGTATACGCAGCGATAATCTACACTCTTAGCACGGTAAACAGCAACCACGTGGTCACCACCTGTCCACCGAGTGGTTCGCTTTAACAGGCCGATGATGCTTGCGCCTTCGTGTTGTGTGTTTATGTGTTTCTGATAGGAGGCACGCAGGTGTTGAGAATTCACACGTTTGTCTTGTTTAAAAAGGCTTCATAGTTTTCAATAAAAAAATTTTAATAATAATAATAAAACAGACAACCTTTGAAGTTTGGTAATAATAATAATAATAATAATAATAATAATAATAATAATAATAATAATAATAAATAAATAAATAATGATGACGATCATGATATGTGGTTGTACTAGTAATAATAGCAGTAGAACTATTCGAGTAACTTTGGTAGTAGTAGTGCTAGTAGTAGTAGTAGTTGCAGCAGCAGCAATAACGAAGTAATGCTTACGTGATCGAAGTTTTATCAGACAATAAAAGTTTCTTTAAAAATCATTGACTTATTATAACACATTCTTTGCTGTATGATGCATTTAATAATAATAATAATAATAATAATAATAATAATAATAATAATAATAATAATAATATAGTTTTAATGGAACATCATCATTCTTTTTATTTTATTTATTTATTTTTCAATTTTATATTATTCTTTTTTTCTTCAAGATAATGAGTTCCCGCCTTAAATTAGATATTATCAATATCACTGGCTGTTAACAGAAGTGTCTGCATAATGTGTAATCATCTATAGATATGTTAATACGGATACAAATTTCAGTTTAACGTGTGTATGCGTGTGCGTGCATGTGTTAACACTAAGAGAATTGTATTAAATTAAAATAATAATGTCATCTTTAAGTTAATTTTTGTTTTTATAGTTTCTGTTTATTTATTTATTTATTTATTTACTTACTTACTTATTTATTTATTTATGAGTTTTCCACAAGTTCAGGCCTGTGTTTCGAAAACTCAAAAAAACAAAACCCATAACAAACAAAAACAAAGCAAAAAATAAGAAAGGAAGACTGTGTGTGTGAGAGAGAGAGAGAGAGAGAGAGAGAGAGAGAGAGAGAGAGAGAGAGAGAGAGAGAGAGAGAGAGAGAGAGAGAGAGAGACGAAATAAACAGTTTAAAATATATAACAGAATCGTAAATTATGAATTTGCTAAAATCTTTCTAAAACAAGGAGAAGAAATGGATGGAAAGCAAGAACAGCTTATCAGAAAACTAATCAGAAAACATTTGTTACGTTCTGACAGGCACTTGCAGCATTCGGCCTGTCAGTTTCAAAACTTTTAGCAACAGCAGCAGTATAATATTTGTAACTTAATAATACTAACACTAGTAGTAGTAGTAGAAGTATTACTAGCAACAGCAGTAATAGTTGTTATAGCAACATTACTTATTAATGAAGAAACAAAAGAAAAGTTTTGTTTCTTTTTTTTTTTTTTTTAAACTGAAATTCGAGTCTTGAATTTAGCCTTGTAACATTATACACTATAGTTTATAATTATTATTTCCTTTAATATTATTATATATTATAATTATTAATATACTTCCAATTCTTAAAATTAATACTATTACTGCTACTACTACTATCGCAACCATCACCATCATCACCACGACCAAAACACTACTATTACTACTACTACTACTACTACTACTACTACTACTACTACTATTACAACCACTATTACTACTAATACTAGTACTACCACTATTACATATTTTCTTTCTACTGCTTCGTGTAATATTTCTGTTGGTTCCGTCTCTGGTCAGATCTTCGCCACGAATTCACCCGACTTTGTGTAGGTCATGCTGTTTACCTAGAATGCTGCAAATCTAAGCAATAAACCAGACGCAGATAGTGTAAAGACCATAGTTACACCCTCAGGCGACGAAATAACTTTGGACGTGGCGCCTCGAACATCATTCTGAAGACCAGCCTGGTTCCTCTGTTTTGACAGGTACGTCTGCAAAATGTCTGGTGTTTACTACGTACTTCCCGAGACACGCACGTGTTGATAGGTCAAAGGTCAACTATTTTAACGACTTCATTTTGTCGACCCCCATCAGCAAAGTTTATCTGACACTAATAAAAATAGCTGCATAGATAAATGAGGTATTTACATGGTAAATTATTGATACTTGGGTTTTTTTTTTTTTTTTTTTTTTTTTTTTTTTTTTTTTTTTCTGGAGTAATTATCGGCCTTGATGCCGTTCTTTAATAAATGTTTAAAATAAGAGTTTTCTTCAGTTGCTTTGTTTCGATCGTGAAAATTTAGCCCATTTATTTAAATTTATTTTTATTATTTAATGTTATTTGTTAACTGTAATACATATTTTTATGTATTTAATTAGTTAGTTAGTTAGTTATATTTATTTACATTGTATTTCACAAAACAATAATCGTTGGAATTTATGGATATGAGGATTTATGTGTACCAACACAATATTAAATTCCTTTTGTATGTAAGACTCCGATTTTCTTCTGTTTAATTAAACTAATTTCATCTTCATCATGGAAACTGTATGTGAATTCTTAGATTTGTAAGTACTTATCCATTATCTTATAGTTATCATACCAAATAATCTTGGGAAAAATAAATAAAATAAATAAAATAAAATAAATAAATAAATGAAATGAAATAAAATAAAATAAAATAAAATAAAATAAAATAAAATAAAATAAAATAAAATAAATAAATAAAATAAAAATAAATAAGTAAATAAATAAATAAATAAAATAAAATTAAAATTAAAATAAATAAGTAAATAAATAAATAAATAAATAAATTTTAAAAAAATTGAAGAAGCAGACAATAAACAATGAACGAAATTTTCTTTTTTTTTTTTTATTATTATTAATTTTTTTTATATTTTTTACAAAAAATTATATCTTTACTTGATTCATGAATTGAAGTAACTTTCAAGTGTAAAGGTTATCTGAGATTATCTAAAAGCACGTTCTTAAGAGGCGCCCGGCATTTGAACTCCTGTCTGTGATATGAGGCCAAAATTCCATACGAATAATCATAGAACGATAAACGTTGAATATAAAACAAAGACAACACAGTTCTTTGAGGTATCCTCCCATTTGTTACATTCTTTACATTTCTATAATAATGTAGTCTTCACTTCTGTTCTTGTTCTTGTAACTTAACTGAATGCTCCAGTATCATGACATAACAGTGTCATGCAACGTAATTGTATTATTATTATTATTATTATTATTATTATTATTATTATTATTATTATTATTATTATTATGGTAACTTTACTCATTAATAAGAACAGCATATATGATTAATCTGAATGTAGGATAAAGTTGCAGTAAGTTTAAGCAGACGATCGAAGTTGTAGCTTGGAGCCCACTTGTTAATAAACTTGCATTAATTGTCAAAATATTTATCGTGAATTTAAATCAATATTTATTGAACACTCTGCACTGTGAGACACTACGCTGTAAACTGGTTTAGTTATGGATAAATCTCGCTCCGATTGTAATGTAATCATCGACGAAACATCCACAAAACTCACTAAGGTCGTTGGTGAATTTCCACATGAATGTGACAGCACATGAGTCAGTTATGCAGAAATTTCAGTTGACATTTATAACAAAAGAGTGGAATTATTATTCTCCATTCAGAAAAAAAATCAAATAAAAAAGTATATATATATATATATATATAAAAAAAAAACATCAACAGAAAAAAACACACCAAAACCCCAAAAATCAAAAAATAACAAAAAACAACAGGAAAATAAAAAAATCAGAATATAATAATAATAATAATAATAATAATAATAATAATAATAATAATAATAATAAAGTAATAAATAAAATTAAAATAAACAATAACAAAAACTAAATTAATAAATTAAGCATTTCTTTTACCTATCAAAACCACCCCGCAACATAAATTATAACAATTAGAATCATAATACGATCTAAAACAGTACACAATATCATACAATAGACACGAGAGAGAGAGAGAGAGAGAGAGAGAGAGAGAGAGAGAGAGAGAGAGAGAGAGAGAGAGAGAGAGAGAGAGAGATCCAAATTCAGTTAAATTTCACTCGAGACCCCAGAAATAAAGTAAAATGTATTTTCAAATTTTCTCCAACAGTTATAAACAAAGAAATTTTCAAAAGAAAACAAAGTAAAAAAAGAAGCAGCAGACATTTAGAAAATGTAGAGAAAAAATCAACAAAAAAACTGATTCATAACAGTTGGATATATAAATCATGGAATTCGTTGAAGCTACCGAACATCGTCGTTTGTAAGTGTAACATTTTTCTCTGTCATTAAAATGGATCTTTTTTATCTTTATTATTGGAAAGTGTTTCTGGTTTCCTTGAAAAGTTGATTTTGACGTTACTAAACGATTTAATTTCTTTTACTGTAATGTGATATTTTTGATAAAAAATTAATCGACTTGTTTGCCAAATCATACGGTAATAAAAGACGCAGTTACAGAGATAACTATGAGAAAATAACCTGTTTATCATGTCATTGTATTTAACCGTAATTACGTCATATTCGCTTTATCCGTCATTACAGAAAGCTCTCTCTCTCTCTCTCTCTCTCTCTCTCTCTCTCTCTCTCTCTCTCTCTCTCTCTCTCTCTCTCTCTCTCTCTCTCTCTCTATTTCATTCTCACATACACACCAGTATACAAAAATACACAACACATACGCATTCATAAGTTTCTTTTTCTATGTACAAAACAATGCTGCCCTGGTTGTAGCAAGTTCTTCAGAACTCAGCTGAAATGAAATTAACTAATAGACAGAGTCAACACACACACACACAAAAAAAAAACCACACACACAAACATATACATACACATGCATGTATATATATATATATATTCAGAAAAAGAGAGAGAGAAAAACCTACTAAAAATACCAATAAACAACAAGAGTATCAACAACACAAGAAAACAAACTACGTATACGTATACTGTAACACCACCACATGTTTTTTTTTGAAAAGCGATACTCCACAGTTTGAAGTGAACAATGCGTTTGATAGACGGCAGGGAGGGAACGTCAGTGCGTTTGTGTCGAAAGGTGTGAACAAAAACGGATATTGTTTTGACATTATCAGCAATCATCCTAGCAAACGGGCCATAGACGAGGATAAAAACAGACTTTCATTACGAAAACAAGCAGCTAGGCTAGGTCCGCTAATTTCCTCTACATACATGCAAGTGCATGTGTATTTGTGTCAGCGACTGCGGTATGAACCATAACGACAAGTACATTAAGTGGAAGTTGTCGGTTTAAATATAGTTTTGAATATCGGAATTTTCAGTATGATATATATATGTGTGTGTGTATGTGTGTGTGTGTGTGTGTGTGTGTGTGTGTGTGTTAGTATATGGTTTTATAGTAGAGAAAAGAAAACAGAAAGAAAGAAGAAAAGAAACAAAAATGAACAAGAAAGGGATAGCAAAACAATGAATATCTTTTTTCTGTAATTCTCTCTCTCTCTCTCTCTCTCTCTCTCTCTCTCTCTCTCTCTCTCTCTCTCTCTCTCTCTCTATTCTTTTTTTACTATTCAGTTTAATGAAATGTGTTAGTTATTGCATTTATTTTGAAACATGATTTAAAGTATTAAGACAAAAATAAAAACATAGAAATGATTGCAAACAAATAAACAAACAGTCAAATAAAAATAAACAAATAAAAATTAGAAAGATCTTGTTTAAATATCACAAAAAAAGAGCTCATTATCTTACAAATATGTATTAATCTATGTATCTTTGTGTACGCTTATTTATTTATTAAGACGGTGAGTAATTATAAGATAGTCAGATAAATGGATAAACAGACAGACAGATATATAAGTAGATCTATTACGGAGAGAGAGAGAGAGAGAGAGAGAGAGAGAGAGAGAGAGAGAGAGAGAGAGAGAGAGAGAGAGAGAGAGAGAGAGAGAGAGAGAGAGAGAGAGAGAGAGAGAGAGATGATGATGAACGTGGGTACCTATAAAAAGAGATACAGAGAGAATATTTATTTTTATGATACTTAGAAATGTGTACGTCAAATAATTGTTATCAGAGAGACTCACCTGATTTTCCAACGCCCAAGGCGCCGACCAAACTGATGTTATACTCGGGAGCTGCGGCGCCGTTTCTTTGAAATTTTCGTGCCGACATTGCAACTCTAACGTCGTTTAACCACAGAAATCTCTGAACATTGCTGTTGATAAAGATATTGTTATTGCTGTAGTTGTGGTTATTGTTATTGCTGTTGTCGTTATCCAAAACAGAAACGATCCATGAATATTTACGTGTCTTTTGTTCCACACACACAAAAAAACAAAACAAAAAGAACAACAACTCACTCTGCACTTTCAACTATTATCCATCAATCTAACAAATATTATAACGTCATCAAAGATCTTACCAGTTGTTTTTGTTTTCTCTCTTATCACAGAATCATCAAAACAAAATGGCAGTTGCTCACCAGGTGCCACAATCAACAGGTAAAAACGTCACAGAAAAATGATCCGCTCAGACCCAAGCCAGCATTCCAGGTTTTCTTTTCTCTGTTTTTTTTTTTTTTTTTTTCCTTTTAACTAAAAATCAACGACAAGATACGCCAGTCTTTTCAGAACTTCGAAAAACCACAACATCCCGTAACTTCGCGAACTTCCTAAGT
>CM022669.1:16115171-16272671 GCA_012295275.1 Chrysomallon squamiferum
CACCACCACCATTACTACTACAGATACTGCTATAACATTAATAATATCAACAACAACAACAAAAAGAACAACACAATGTTTTATTGTTGCTGCTTCTTCTTGTCATCATCATCATCAACATCGACACCATCACCATCACATCATTATCATCACAATCTTCTTTTGATAGCATATTCACTTAGAATATTACTTCAGCTACCACAGTGACGTGCATTCGGGCACCTTTTCTACAACCTAGCTCTAACTTGTGCAGGGTACGAGTTGCAGCTTTGACTAGATCAGTCTACGGGTAACAGGCTTTTTACTTCTTAAAGCTCACAGCTACTAAACTTAGAATTTCACTCCTTCTCGGACGCTGCTTTTAAAATAAACTGGGCTCACTTCTGCTGCGCTAATGAAACGAAAGTCAGTGATTGAGTTGTTACAAATTTATAACGTAATTTTAATTGGGACATATGCAGTAATTATTTCTAATTCATCTTATAATCTCTTTTTTTTTTTTTAATCACGCGTTAACCTCCCTGTCGAAGTTAGGATAATAATCAACACATATTATCAATTTGTCTGTAACGAAGACAAATACGTTTTAGAAGTTCACTGACCAGGGGCAGTCGAACGTTCGTGTGTAATTAATTACACTGAATTAATGGTGCATGTCGAAAACAAATCAACGCGACAGATGTTAATGATGAATCCGTGTCAATGTGATTATGCTGGCTTAATTGTTTAACTATAGATTTAAGGTAAACGTTCTGAAGTCGAATGTGAAAAATACCGATCATGAAAAGTTGTTAACATTCTGAGAGGTGCTCGAATCTGAAATAACAAACACACGACCCAGCTAGAAGAGATGCTGCCTAAAGTGGCGGATTATGATGTAATTATTTAGAACAAAATTAATGAAATATTTCTAAGTTAGATACGGGGGACAAACAAACCATAAGACATCGTATGGATAAAACTCGTCGAAAATCTGGTTATCACATTATTTTAAATTGAAGGTCGAGTACTCCAGATTGTTTGTAAAAATGAATGGAGAAGTTATATTATTAGCATGCTCAGCTCACTTAATATTAAAATAAAATATCAATACTGTTCATTTCGTTTATTGTGCAGGTTACAGGTTCAATCATTTATCCCAAAATTAAAATAACTGAGAGAGACTAGTAGTATTTAATTATGCAGGTCAAAACATTTTAAGAACTTTCTGTGAACATAACCATACAAACAATGAAGTAATAAATTTAATTCTGCCAAGAGATTGGTTACATCTTTTCAGTGAGCAGTAACACATACGTATGCTTGATATGTGTATTAAACGACACAAGAACATATAAATCAGGGCCATTGTCAAACACGGGGCTTTAAGAAACAACAAAATTACCTGTTCGTGTTACCCGAAACGCCTCAGTTGTAAACACTCAACATAAGTACAGTCCGTTCTAAAACTGAAATAATTGTTCTCCCGACCAGTTCAAAAGTAGACTAAAACGCTAAATCATTGTACAAGATATGAAACCTCTTCCGTAATATAATACACGGCAGAGTTAAAGGACCAGCTGAAAACCATACCTAAGAAGATTTGTTTTTAATTTTTTAAATTTTTTTTTTTATCATCATCAACATCTTAACGAGGATTATTGTGCATAGATAGTTCAAGTTTCTGAACGTTGTCTTTTACATTATCAGTAATACCTTGACTGCTTTCATTCAACTGAACATCAGTGTTTTGAAAATAATTTCAAAGGTACTACATTTGTTTTTTCTATCTTTTTTTTTTTTTTTTTAAATAAACCAGTTGTTGATGTTCTTCCGTTACTGAAGGAAAGTAAAAAAAAAAAAAAAAAAAAAAAAAATTATGCTAAAAAAAAAAAAAAAAATTACTTTTGATTATTATTATTATTATTATTATTATTATTATTTTTTTTTTTTTTTTTTTTTTTTTTATTTTTTTTTTAAATAAACGAAAACGACAACAAACAACAAATGTCCCCGAACATAAATAACCGGTGAATCGAAACTGCGGTGAATAGTAAGAGCAGCTGTAGAATGAACAGAAGCAGAAACGATTGCTACATTACAAGTAATGGTAGCAGTAGTACTAACAGAAGTATTAGCAGTAGTATTAGCAGAACTATATCGTAACAGTAGGAATAGTTGTAATAGTAGCATTAGCTGTCGTTGTAGCAAATGTAGTAGTTATTATAGTACAGTATAGTAATAGTAGTAGTGGTAGCAATAGTACTAGTAGTAGTAGTAGAAGCAGCAGCAGCAATAGCAGTAACAGTAGTCACAGCAAAAAGAGGTATAATAGGAAAAAGAAGAAAAGTATATTTTAAGAGTGTGCTTTATATTCTATGCTTTTATTATTACTTAAGAGAATAATTTTGTTGTTATGGTTTTTTTTGTTTACGACCACTACAACATATTGTGCATGATATGCAGAATAAAACTTGACTACCACTTCGTTTCATCGAAGATAAACTTCAACTGAACTTCTTTGGACTATGACATGTATTCTCGTGCCACCATCTATACACATTTTCATACGTTTTAGCATGTTTATCAACATCGAACAGTCTTTTGCAGAGTTCACAAGCGCCCACATTCTGCCTTCCAAAAGTGTAGTGATTTTTCCACTTAAAATATTCGACATACGCCGTGTTGTTTTTGTCCAGGTAAAGAAGATATTCGCCAAGTTCGTTTGGACTCTTAAAATCCGCCGTGTTGATGTGCGACTTCGGTGGCAAAATTTTAGAATACTTCGCACCACCTCTCACCACAGGAACGATGTTCTCTCGCATGAAGTCGAATAATTTTTCACTGACGTAGTCGTGACACAGAGTGTTTTCGAATGATAAGTAAAACTTGTACTGTCTAGAAATCCACCTTATGCAGTCATTACGTTCTTTCCCAACACACGTCAGATTACCGCATGTTCCAAATATGTCGACAGAAATTGTCTTTCGAAGTTGCTGGACGTAACTGAACCGACGGCTGGGGGTACTGCAGTGACTGACCAACCAAGCCACAGGTTTAGATTTGTTCAGTGTTGTTAAAGGAAAAACTAAATTTTCACGTTTCTTCCTCTTAACGATACTTCCGTACGGATAATGAATATCAGAATCGTGTCTGTATGTCATAGTCCAGTTTATCATATTTTTCCATTTCTTTGTGACGAAGGTGAAATCTGAAGAATAAGGCGGAGGCTCCATGTTAAAATAAACCCAAATCTGGCCCGGGGATCGGGCAGGTAAAAATATGTCTGCGTAGCTTGCTGCATAAAATATGACGGCTTCAAAACTAGTTAAGTTCTTGCTAGATCTCTGAAGTGTGCACTTTGCTGGACAGGAATCGAGTTCCTTCTTTGCTTGTACAAACCAAGGCCATCTTGGACAGTTTTTGATTAATATTGATTTGTTCAAAATGGTTCTATTGTTCTTGTAACTAAGATGGCCTTCTGTTATTCTGTTAAGAGTAAACGTAAAATAATTCGTAAATTTTACATCCACAAACCTGGCAGAATGCGGCCGTTTAGTTTCGATGTACTGCAACACCAAGTAAATATACGAGACGGAGGAAATAGCCAGCATTGTAAATGTTGATTTAGGATACATTTTCTTTTCTTTTCTTTTTTTCTTTTTTGGTTAGATTAGTTCATAATATATCTGTTAAAAAAAAAAAAAATGATAATGATAATGATAATTATTATTATTATTATTATTATTATTATTATAAATAAATAAATAAATAAATATATAAGGGAAAAACAGAGATTATCCTATATTACAGTCTGTTCTCTGACATAATTATGATTTCACACACGCACACACGCGCGTACTCAGACACACACACACACACATGCACTCAGGGACACACATAAACACACACACATAAAACATTCACATCCATGTAGATATATAATTTATATACAAACATTACTAATTATTATTAAAGGGTAAAATGAACTTAAATCCTTCTGTATGTTACATGTCTTGTTACCGTTTTTCTTACCTACGTTTCAAACATTTCAAATTTTTATTTTTTATTACTATTCTGAAGAAATCGGCCATTTTGTTTCCGCCATTTGGACCTGTTTGATTCCTGCGAAACTGTAATCGGTTACAGAAAGGGCTTTTTTATTTATTTTCTATTATTAGTCTTTATTTTTCTCTGTATTGTCAAGCAGTTATCCAAATTACCATAAACAACATAGCCTGTTGTTATCAAACATAAACAACACACTTTTAACTTATAAAATAAAAAGAAATTGTAAACTATTGTTTATTATATAAAAATCCGAGGGCTGAATCGATTCAGCTCTTAATCCATTATAAGCGAACACGACAATAGAATGTTTCTATTTTTAGGTTGTTATACACTCAGAAATCACGTTTCTGCAATGCTTAACAAAAGTGAACTAGCCAAGCTCCTCATGTTCAATAATTCAGTATGAAATTGTTATTTTATGACATTTTTTTCTTTTGGTGTAAATCGAATGAGAGGAAAATATATAATTTTACAACTTACGTAACAACGAACAGATTTACACTGATGTCATAATGTTAAATAAACAAAAGCTGATGACGTCAACAGTTTTGATGTCACATGGTATTATTATGGCGAAGATGACTATTACTACTATTACTACTTCTGTTACTAGTACTATTTTGCTCTATCGTGTGACTGAGTTGAAAAGTCTTTCGAAAGGTAAAGCGAATGAATATAACGAGATGGCGAAGACAACTTACATAACCAACTAGCACTTACGTCCATCCTTATGACAGCGCCAAACAATAAATAGTCTAGAATTTATTACCTAGTTTGTTGTTTTTTGTTGTTGTTGTTTTTTTGTTTGTTTATTATTATTATTATTATTGTTATTATTATTATTATTATTATTATTATTACCTTTTTTCTTTTTTCTAATGCATCTTATTAATTATAATGACAGCTACAAAACAGGACTAGACTAGTAACATCAATTATTAATTTTGGTTATAAATTTTGATTACTAACTACCATTTCCTTGTACGGTATTTTTCATACAAACGATGCAGGACATCGAGGACAAGGTATTTACATAACAGGATCGTCTTACAAAAGCTTATGTTCAGATACACATATCTGAAATAATATCTGTTTACAAACTGCCGCGTGATTAACCTTGAACCAAAAACTACTGTAAGTGTATTACCGGCAGAGCTCCATTGAACACTGAACAATGAACACGAATGATGAACAATGAACATGAACGCCTCCTGTGAATTAAAAGAGAAATGGTTCCAGATATCATTAAATGAAACAAAAATAATTTGCATAGAATAATTTGTTAAAAAGGATAAATATACGAAACATTCAAATATATTTTCATCCGAATTAATCATCCACGCATGTTCATTTTAAATTTGGTATTGTATATCTGTAATACATTCTTCTCTACACTGTAAACCTACAGTTTTGGGGAATAAATCCATCGTTAAATTCATTGTTATTGTGTAAAATCATCAACATGTTTGCTCCGGCTAAATGTAGAAAATGCAATTTTAAAATGTGTTTTTTATATTTGAAATTAACACCTATTTGAATTAATTTTCCTAACGTGTCACACATATTTGTTGTATATAAAAATAAAAAAAATAAAATAAAAAAAAAAAAAAAAAAAAAAATAAATAAATAAATAAAAAAAACAAAAAAAAACAAGTATCTAATTACTTTACTATAGAGTTAAATATTTAATATTATCAGTATGTGTTTCCTTTCAATTCAACGACCCTTTACTTAACACAATCACACAGGCCCCGAACGAGCTTAATCTGATCATGAAGCTTTATATCAGTTAGTAAAACCAAATAAATAAATAAATAAATAAAACAGAAAACGATAACAACAAAAACAACAAAAGCAACAACAATAATGATAACTGAAGAAATGAGTTCTTTCATTATCTGACTGGACATTAGATTTTGTTGTTGTTGTTATTATTAATATTATTATTATTATTATTATTATTGCTCTGTTGAGATTTTTAAATTTAATTTTGTAATTTTAATTAACGAATATACGATTCATCGCTCTCTGTCACAAAATATTAATTAGGTGTAATTAATTATACACGAACAACAGTCAGAGGTCTAAGATTTTCTCTCTCTGAACACCGATAGAAAAAAGTCTTCGTTATCGACAAACAGTAAGCTACAAACATGGACATAAGCTACAAACATGGACATATTCAATTCTACAGTCCAGTTAAAGAGTCTACTTCTTGTTAGGTGTACAGATTCGTTTATAGCAAGGTCCATTTTAATTAATTTCCTGATCTCTAGAACAAAATCTTCAAATGAAGAGATAGCAGACATTTGCAGAGAATTCAATAAAAACTATGCTGAAAATGAATAACTGAATAACGGAATAAAATGGTGCAAAACAGTGAAACATTATTTTACTGTTTAAACTCATTTGATTTTTATTCATCCAAATGGAATGTAAAATAAATAAATAAATAATAAACAGATAAATATTCTAAATCAGTTATTCTTTATAAACACGCAGTTAGTTCATTTGTTTTAAAAAAAAAAATAAAATAAAATAAAAATAAATAAAAAATAAAACAAACAAATAAAAAAATCACTTATTCTTATTTATTTGTTAGTTCGTAAATTTAAAAATAACAACAAAAAAAACGTACTAAGAAAATATTAAAAATAAAAAACAAACAAATAAAAATATCAGAATTAATATTTCATAATCATATGAATATTAATATATATATATATATATATATATATATATATATATATATATATATACATGTTTTTTTATTTATTTATTTATTTATTTATTTATTTTTTATTATTATTATTATTATTATTATTATTATTATTATTATTGTTACTATTATTATTATTATTTTATTTTATTTTATTTATTTATTTATTTATTTATTTATTTTTTTGTAAAGAAAAAAGATAACGAACTGGTTTGTTTTCTCAAATTTGGTAAATCAGTTTTAAACATTTTAAGATTTGACTGAACAAGTAGTATATGCTCGTCGTAATAGTTCTTAACTAACAAATGGCATGAGACTAAAATGTTGGTTTTAATGCATGTTACAGTATGAAAAACTGAATAATTTGCCAGGAAACACACACAGATACACACACACATACTTATTATTATAATTATAATTATTATTATTATTATTATTATTATTATTATTATTATTATTATTATTATTATTATTATTATTATTATTATTATTATTATTATTATTATCATTATTATTATTATTATATATTTTGTTTTTTCGGATTCACAATTTCATTATAATGATATTAAACCAAATCCTTTGCAGGGTAGCATGTATTACGATGCCACCAGTCATAAACATTATGATAAACTTTGGTTTGTTTAGAAAGCTCCCACAGTTTGTGGCACAGTTTACATATGCCAACAGAATTCTTTTTAGGCTTGTAATAATTTTTCCACTCAAGATATTCTACGTAGGCTGTGACATTTCTGTCTAAATAAAGAAGATACTCAGCAAGTTGTTTAGGACTCTTGAAATCGGCAACATTGATGTAAGACTTTGGAGGCAAAATTTGACTATAATTTGCTCCACCTCTGACTACGACCACAATGTCTAATTGCATATAGCCGAATGCTTTTTCTGTTATATAGTCATCACATAGACTATTTTCAAACGATAAGTAAAACTTGTAATCCCTACTAAGTATTGAATTGCACTTCTTTTGCTCGTTCCTGCCACATTTTTTGATTCCACACATACCAAATATGTCGATGGAAATATATTTTTTCAGCTGCCGTACATACTGTTCTCTCTTACTTGGCGTACCACAGTGACTAACAAACCATGCAACTTGCTTGGTTTTATTCTTCACGCTTGGTAAGAAGTTGAAATTTTCCTTTTTCTCCCTTTTCGTTAAAGCTCCGTAAAAATAAGTCACCTCCGAGTCTCTCCTGTATGTCATCGTCCAGTTTATTACGTTCTTCCAAGGTGCTCTATTGAAATTGAAATCTCCTGAATGATCTGGTGACTCCAGACAGAAATAAACCCAAACTTGTCCGGCCTCTTTATGAGGAGGAGAATCTTTTTCAAAACCCACAGCGTAAAATATAACAGCTTGAACATTGCTGATGTTTCTGCGTGGTTTAAGAAGTGTACAGTTGGCAGAACAGGACTTAAGTTCTTCGACTGCCATTTCGTACCACGACCAGTTGATGCGGTTCTTTAATAAAATTAGTTTGCTCGGCTGTGAGTCCGTGTTCCGACTTATCAGCTTACTGTTATTTAAATAATTACGTGTTTCTCCATACCGTTCAGTAAAGTTCTTAAGAATTTCCCACGTTGAATGAAATTCAGTTTTCGAACAAAATATGAACAGGAGAGATGACACTATTCCAATAGATGTAATAAGACGAAAACATCTTGTGGGTCTGAAAAATAAAATAAATAAAAAATAAATAAATAAATAAATAAATAAAATAATAATAATAATAATAATAATAATAATAATAATAATAATAATAATAATAATAATAATAATAATAATAATAATAATAATAATAATAATAATAATTCAACACTATACAAGTTATTAATTATTATTTTTTGTAATGTTTATTCCATTATGGTATGATTAACTTTTAGCTGGAAAAATCACACTGGTATATAATAAGTGATGCTGAATTTTAGAATAAATTGCTCTCCACAAATACATTTAGTATTTTTTTCTTCTTTTTATAAATTCTTTGTCGTTACATCTGTGTATTCGATAGTTATAATATTTAAGAGGATTTTACATTATATTTCAAAGTACTTTTGTGTTTATTTATTTATTTAGTTATCATCATCATCATCATCATTATGCTTTTATTTATTTCTTTAGTAGAATAAAATGACTTTACCTCAGCTTCTGAAATGCCATCTTGTGACTCTAATAAGCTACACAAATCGTTGCCTTTATTGTAAGCTATCCATTTACAATAAAAACATAAAACTAATTAAAAAATAAAATACAATATTCGTAAAAAAGAAAGACTTCAACAGCAGCAGCAACACAAAAAGATGACGATAACAATAATAATAATAAGAAGAAGAATAAGAAGAAGAAGAAGAAGAAGAAGAAGAAGAAAATAACATAAAATAAAATACAGAAAGAAAAACTACAAAAATTAAAGGTGCATGAAATAAAAGTAAAACAAAACACTGTTGTATCGTAAATATCCTGGTATACCGAAAATTCTAGCCTGATTGTATAAAGTTCAGTTCTATTCAGTCGGATATTTTCAAAAGCATTGAAATAATTTTAATACATAAGAAATAAAATAAAATAAAATAGGAAAAAAGTAAGAAATGACACAGTAAATGACTTACGTTAATGTTGTCTTCATTCACTCTACAGCTGTCTCATATATTCGCTGATCAGTTTGTCTTTGAAGAGAAAGCAAACGACATCGACAACTGAACAGTTAAGCGAGATTTTACAGTGGTAACTGCACACGATTACAAGAGTGAACAATTAAACAAGACACTGAATACAAAGCTCGATATAAATTTGTCAGTTAATCAAAACAAAAGACGATCTGTATCAGTAAAATATTATTAAGTTTTACGACTAACTGAAATAAAAGACATGTATTTATGCTCTTTAAACATGGTTATGTGCAGTATGGCGTCATTCTTTTTATTATATAAGTAAATCTCAGAATAAAATATAACCAGCTGTTCAAGTTTTTATGATCGACTTCTAAGGCTTATTTTAATCTCACATTACACTCTTTATCAGTTTCGATCGGAATATTGACAAAAGTAAAAGTTATACATAACTCCCAGTTCTAGTTTCCTTCATGAGAACGTACAACTGATAATGTCAGAAGTATTTTTCAGAGTCTGAAATTGATAATAATTAGATAAATAAATTATTTATTTCAAATGTGTTGGATTCAAAATATTTTACTGAATGTGTCTATTCCAGTTTTATTCATCGTTTTTTTAAATAAAAAAAATGATAAATATTGTATAAAAAGAATAAATGAAAGAGAATGTAACGAAATAAACTGGTTTTGTACAGCGTATATATGTTGGAGATCAGACAAATTATTTTAACGCCTTCGGCTGGAGTTACAGCCTTTATCGACACCTCCTGTTTCAGTCTGATACATATCGTTGAAGTACTACGCTCGTACTGTCTACCCAAATCGACTACATGCACATCTCGCTCATGTTTTTTTTAATGATTTAATGCTTTAATTCAATGGACATCATCCGCTTCTTCTTTTCAGCACTGTCCTTTGCACTCACTTTCTTACGATCTATGGTCAGAAAAAGAAATTTGGCAAAATACTGGACACAACGCAACAGAGATGCTTCCGCGGCGAAGTAACCACGAGAAGTAAACGAGTGAACGAGTGAGACGCGTGATGCTGGTCGGATGGTGTGTTGTTCGATGCGCCAACTAGAGGCGGCGTACGTGAAGTTCGCTCGTAGCTCGGATTTCGACTCTCAACTCAAAGCGAAAAATCGACCATGCGACTCGGAAAACTCGTAAGTTGGGGCATACGTAAGTCAAGGTGCCACTGTGTGTGTGTGTGTGTGTGTGTGTGTGTGTGTGTGTGTGTTAATAATATCAGAAGTTATTTATTTTTTATTTTACTTGTTTTATTGTATTTTATAATTATTATTAATTTAAAACTCTGACATTATCAACGGTACGTTTTTAGCAAGAAAACGTGAACTGGGAGTGTTGTTCATCGTTCTTTTTCTCTCTTTTTTTTTTTTTTTTTTTTTGTTGTGTCACTACCGAACCAAACTGACATAGAGTGTCAAGTGACAGTAGTGTTACAGTTAGACCTCCATCATCTAAAGGAAAGGAGCGGTTATATTTCGTTCTGGTCGTTATTGTTAGGATAACTGTTACGATCATAAAAACGAGAGACATTGTCCCTTTTTAATCTGTATTTTTCTCTGTATTGTCAAGCAGTTATCCAGGATACCATAAACAACATAAACAACACACTTTTAATTTATAAAATAAAAAGAAATTGTAAACTATTGTTTATTATATAAAATTCCGAGGGCTAAATCGATTAAGCTTTCAATAGATTATAAGCGAACACGACAATAGAATGTTTCTATTTTTAGGTGGTTATACACCAGAAATCACGTTTCAGCAATGCTGAAAAAAGTGAACTAGCCAAGCGCTTCATGTTCAATAATTCAGGATGAAATTGTTATTTTATGACATTTTTCTTTTGGTGTAAATCCAATGAGAGGAAAATAAACAACAGCTGGTGACATCAACAGTTTTGATGTCACATGGTATTATTATGGGGAAGATGACTATTACTACTATTACTACTTCTGTTACTATTACTATTTTGCTCTATCATGGGACTGAGTTGAAAAATCTTACGAAAGGTAAAGCCAACGAATATAACGAGATGGCGAAGACAACTTACATAACCAACTAGCACTTACGTCCATCCTTATGACACCGCCAAACAATAAATAGTCTAGAATGTATTACCGAATTTATTACTGTATTACCGGCATAGCTCCAAGGAGAATCATTGGGCAATTTTACTCTAACGAATAATGAATATGAACGTCTGTCAGTTTGAATGTAATGATCCTGTATTATTAAATGCGAGAAAAAGAATGCCAGATAAATAGACGAGACATCCAAATATATTTTCATATAATATTTTGTTTAGTATTTATATGAACTAAAGTAATGTTCTATTAATAAGAACTGTATTCATTTGAGACAGTATATCCTCCAAATTAAATATCCACGCATGTGCATTTTAATTTTGTTATTATATATCTATAATATATTCTTCTCTACACTGTAAATCCACAGTTTATGGGAATAAATTCATTGTCAAATTCATCGTTATTGTGTGAACAGTCATTTACAAATCATCAACAAATTTGCTCCGACTAAATGTTGAAACTGCAACTTTAAATTGCAATTTTTACATTTGAAATTAACACCTATTTGATTTATTTTTACTAATGTGTCAGACATATTTGTCGTATTAGCTGACTATATAGGAAATGAAAAATAAAGTAAAATAAAAAATTACTAAAATACTAATATTTAATATTAAAAGTATGTGTTTACTTTCAATTCAGGGACTCTTTTTCTAACACATCATACAGGCCCAGAACGAGCTTAATCTGATCATGGCGCTTTATATCAGATAGTAAAACCAAATAAATAAATGAAATTGAAATAAAAGATAACAACAATAACAACAACAACAGCAACAAAAAAAATAATAATAACTACAAAAATATTTTCTTTATTGTCTTACTGGATTTCAGATTCGAAAATGAGCGTCCGCACACATACACATTTTTTATTTTGATTATTAATGCTCTGAATTTTTTTTTTTCATTTTCTAAATTAATGATTAATCGATTCGTCTCTCTCTGTTACACAATGACACAATGTTAATTCAGTGTCATTAATTATACACAAAAATAACAGACAGTGGTCTACGATTTTCTCATCGAGAGAAAAATTCCATCTTCGTTATGGTCAAATACAGCTTTCTGCTTGTAGACACTAAGCTGTAAATGGAGACACATTCAGTTCAACAGTCCTGTTAAAGTCAGTAATTACTTCTTGTTATCAGTTATGTCAAGGATCATTTTATATAATTTCCAGGTTCCTGGATCAACAGCGACAAATGAAATGGATTCAATAAATAACAGGCTGATAATGAATAACTGAATTACAAAATAACACGGTACAAAACAGTGAAACATTATTTTACTGTTTAAACAGAGCAGGTTTCTGATGGGTCCACCAATGGTCAGTCCTTTAAAATACTTTTCTCTTCTAGTCAATACCCAGTGTACAGTTTATAACACTCCAAATTAATTATTTTACTAACAATAACAAAAAGTGTATTCACAGATTCATTATAATGATATTAAACCAAATCCTTTGGAGTGTAACAGGTATTATTATGCCACCAGTCATAAACATTATGATAAACTTTGGTTTGTTTAGAAGACTCCCAGAGTTTGTGGCACAGTTTACATATGCCAACAGAATTCTTTTTAGGCTTGTAATAATTTTTCCACTCAAGATATTCTACGTAGGCTGTGACATTTCTGTCTAAATAAAGAAGATACTCAGCAAGTTGTTTAGGACTCTTGAAGTCGCCAGCATTGATGTAAGACTTTGGAGGCAAAATTTGACTATAATTTGCTCCACCTCTGACTACGATCACAATGTCTAATTGCATATAGCCGAATGCTTTTTCAGTTATATAGTCATCACATAGACTGTTTTCAAACGATAAGTAAAACTTGTAATCCCTACTAAGTATTGAATTGCACTTCTTTTGTTCGTTCCTGCCACATTTTTTGTTTCCACACATACCAAATACATCGATGGAAATGTATTTTTTCAGCTGCTGTACGTACTGTTCTCTCTTACTTGGCGTACCACAGTGACTAACAAACCATGCAACTTGTTTGGTTTTATTCTTCACGCTTGGTAAGAAGTTGAAATTTTCCTTTTTCTCCCTTTTCGTTAAAGCTCCGTAAAAATAAGTCACCTCCGAGTCTCTCCTGTACGTCATCGTCCAGTTTATTACGTTCTTCCAAGGTGCTCTGTTGAAATTGAAATCTGCCGAATGAGCTGGAGACTCCAGACAGAAATAAACCCAAACTTGTCCGGCTTCTTTACGAGGAGGAGGATCTTCTCGAAAACCCACAGCGTAAAATATGACAGCTTGCACATTGCTGATGTTTCTGCGTGGTTTAAGAAGTGTACAGTTGGCAGAACACGACTTAAGTTCTTCGACTGCCATTTCGTACCACGACCAGTTGATGCGGTTCTATAATAAAATTAGTTAGCTTGGCTGTGAGTCCGTGTTCCTACTTATCAGCTTACTGTTATTTAAATAATTACGTGTTTCTCCATACCGTTCAGTAAAGTTCTTAAGAATTTCCCACGTTGAATGAAATTCAGTTTTCGAACAAAATATGAACAGGAGAGATGACACTATTCCAATAGATGTAATAAGACGAAAACATCTTGTAGGTCTGAAAAATAAAATAAAAATAAAAATAAATAAAAAAATAAATAAATAAATAAATAAATAAATAAATAAATAAATAAATAATAATTAAATAAATAAATAAATAAAATAATAATAATAATAATATTAATTCAACACTATACAAGTTATTAATTATTATTTTTTGTAATGTTTATTCCATTATGGTATGATTAACTTTTAGCTGGAAAAATCACACTGGTATATAATAAGTGATGCTGAATTTTAGAATAAATTGCTCTCCACAAATACATTTAGTATTTTTTTCTTCTTTTTATAAATTCTTTGTCGTTACATCTGTGTATTCGATAGTTATAATATTTAAGAGGATTTTACATTATATTTCAAAGTACTTTTGTGTTTATTTATTTATTTAGTTATCATCATCATCATCATCATTATGCTTTTATTTATTTCTCTAGTAGAATAAAATGACTTTACCTCAGCTTCTGAAATGCCATCTTGTGACTCTAATAAGCTACACAAATCGTTGCCTTTATTGTAAGCTATCCATTTACAATAAAAAAATAAAACTAATTAAAAAATAAAATACAACATTCGTAAAAAAGAAAGACTTCAACAGCAGCAGCAACAAAAAAAAGATGACGATAACAATAATAATAATAATAAGAAGAAGAAGAAGAAGAAGAAGAAGAAGAAGAAGAAGAAGAAGAAGAAGAAGAAAATAACATAAAATAAAATACAGAAAGAAAAAACTACAAAAATTAAAGGTGCATGAAATAAAAGTAAAACAAAACACTGTTGTATCGTAAATATCCTGGTATACCGAAAATTCTAGCCTGATTGTATAAAGTTCAGTTCTATTCAGTCGGATATTTTCAAAAGCATTGAAATAATTTTAATACATAAGAAATAAAATAAAATAAAATAGGAAAACAGTAAGAAATGACACAGTAAATGACTTACGTTAATGTTGTCTTCATTCACTCTACAGCTGTCTCATATATTCGCTGATCAGTTTGTCTTTGAAGAGAAAGCAAACGACATCGACAACTGAACAGTTAAGCGAGATTTTACAGTGGTAACAGCACAAAAATGACTGCACACGATTACAAGAGTGAGCAATTAAACAAGACACTGAATACAAAGCTCGATATAAATTTGTCAGTTAATCAAAACAAAAGACGATCTGTATCAGTAAAATATTATTAAGTTTTACGACTAACTGAAATAAAAGACATGTATTTATGCTCTTTAAACATGGTTATGTGCAGTATGGCGTCATTCTTTTTATTATATAAATAAATCTCAAAATAAAATATAACCAGCTGTTCACGTTTTTATGATCGACTTCTAAGGCTTATTTTAATCTCACATTACACTCTTTATCAGTTTCGATCGGAAGTGACAAAAGTAAAAGTTATACATAACTCCCAGTTCTAGTTTCCTTCATGAGAACGTACAACTGATAATGTCAGAAGTATTTTTCAGAGTCTGAAATTGATAATAATTAGATAAATAAATTATTTATTTCAAATGTGTTGGATTCAAAATATTTTACTGAATGTGTCTATTCCAGTTTTATTCATCGTTTTTTTAAATAAGATAAATGATAAATATTGTATAAAAAGAATAAATGAAAGAGAATGTAACGAAATAAACTGGTTTTGTACAGCGTATATATGTTGGAGATCAGACAAATGATTTTAACGCCTTCGGCTGGAGTTACAGCCTTTATCGACACCTCCTGTTTCAGTCTGATACATATCGTTGAAGTACTACGCTCGTACTGTCTACCCAAATCGACTACATGCACATCTCGCTCATGTTTTTTAATGATTTCATGCTTTAATTCAATGGACATCATCCGCTTCTTCTTTTCAGCACTGTCCTTTGCACTCACTTTCTTACGATCTATGGTCAGAAAAAGAAATTTGGCAAAATACTGGACACAACGCAACAGAGATGCTTCCGCGGCGAAGTAACCACGAGAAGTAAACGAGTGAACGAGTGAGACGCGTGATGCTGGTCGGATGGTGTGTTGTTCGATGCGCCAACTAGAGGCGGCGTACGTGAAGTTCGCTCATAGCTCGGATTTCGACTCTGAACTCAAAGCGAAAAATCGACCATGCGACTCGGAAAACTCGTAAGTTGGGGCATACGTAAGTCAAAGGTGTGCGTGTGTGTGTGTGTGTGTTAATAATATCAGAAGTTATTTATTTTTTATTTTACTTGTTTTATTTATTTTTTATTTTTTGTTTTATTGTATTTTATAATTATTATTAATTTAAAACTCTGACATTATCAACGGTACGTTTTTAGCAAGAAAACGTGAACTGGGAGTGTTGTTCATCGTTCTTTTTCTCTCTCTTTTTTTTTTTTTTTTTTTTTTTTGTTGTGTCACTACCGAACCAAACTGACATAGAGTGTCAAGTGACAGTAGTGTTACAGTTAGACCTCCATCATCTAAAGGAAAGGAGCGGTTATATTTCGTTCTGGTCGTTATTGTTAGGATAACTGTTACGATCATAAAAACGAGAGACATTGTCCCTTTTTAATCTGTATTTTTCTCTGTATTGTCAAGCAGTTATCCAGGATACCATAAACAACATAAACAACACACTTTTAATTTATAAAATAAAAAGAAATTGTAAACTATTGTTTATTATATAAAATTCCGAGGGCTAAATCGATTAAGCTTTCAATAGATTATAAGCGAACACGACAATAGAATGTTTCTATTTTTAGGTGGTTATACACCAGAAATCACGTTTCAGCAATGCTGAAAAAGGTGAACTAGCCAAGCGCTTCATATTCAATAATTCAGGATGAAATTGTTATTTTATGACATTTTTCTTTTGGTGTAAATCCAATGAGAGGAAAATAAACAACAGCTGGTGACATCAACAGTTTTGATGTCACATGGTATTATTATGGCGAAGATGACTATTACTACTATTACTACTTCTGTTATTACTACTATTTTACTCTATCATGTGACTGAGTTGAAAAATCTTACGAAAGGTAAAGCCAACGAATATAACGAGATGGCGAAGACAACTTACATAACCAACTAGCACTTACGTCCATCCTTATGACACCGCCAAACAATAAATAGTCTAGAATGTATTACCGAATTTATTACTGTATTACCGGCATAGCTCCAAGGAGAATCATTGGGCAATTTTACTCTAACGAATAATGAATATGAACGTCTGTCAGTTTGAATGTAATGATCCTGTATTATTAAATGCGAGAAAAAGAATGCCAGATAAATAGACGAGACATCCAAATATATTTTCATATAATATTTTGTTTAGTATTTATATGAACTAAAGTAATGTTCTATTAATAAGAACTGTATTCATTTGAGACAGTATATCCTCCAAATTAAATATCCACGCATGTGCATTTTAATATTGTTATTATATATCTAAAATATATTCTTCTCTACACTGTAAATCCACAGTTTATGGGAATAAATTCATTGTCAAATTCATCGTTATTGTGTGAACAGTCATTTACAAATCATCAACAAATTTGCTCCGACTAAATGTTGAAACTGCAACTTTAAATTGCAATTTTACATTTGAAATTAACACCTATTTGATTTAATTTTACTAATGTGTCAGACATATTTGTCGTATTAGCTGACTATATAGGAAATGAAAAATAAAGTAAAATAAAAAATTACTAAAATACTAATATTTAATATTAAAAGTATGTGTTTACTTTCAATTCAGGGACTCTTTTTCTGACACATCATACAGGCCCAGAACGAGCTTAATCTGATCATGGCGCTTTATATCAGATAGTAAAACCAAATAAATAAATGAAATTGAAATAAAAGATAACAACAATAACAACAACAACAGCAACAAAAATAATAATAATAACTACAAAAATATTTTCTTTATTGTCTTACTGGATTTCAGATTCGAAAATGAGCGTCCGCACACATACACATTTTTTATTTTGATTATTAATGCTCTGAATTTTTTTTTTTTTCATTTTCTAAATTAATGATTATTCGATTCGTCTCTCTCTGTTACACAATGACACAATGTTAATTCAGTGTCATTAATTATACACAAAAATAACAGACAGTGGTCTACGATTTTCTCATCCAGAGAAAAATTCCATCTTCGTTATGGTCAAATACAGCTTTCTGCTTGTAGACACTAAGCTGTAAATGGAGACACATTCAGTTCAACAGTCCTGTTAAAGTCAGTAATTACTTCTTGTTATCAGTTATGTCAAGGATCATTTTATATAATTTCCAGGTTCCTGGATCAACAGCGACAAATGAAATGGATTCAATAAATAACAGGCTGATAATGAATAACTGAATTACAAAATAACACGGTACAAAACAGTGAAACATTATTTTACTGTTTAAACAGAGCAGGTTTCTGATGGGTCCACCAATGGTCAGTCCTTTAAAATACTTTTCTCTCCTAGTCAATACCCAGTGTACAGTTTATAACACTCCAAATTAATTATTTTACTAACAATAACAAAAAGTGTATTCACAGATTCATTATAATGATATTAAACCAAATCCTTTGCAGGGTAGCATGTATTACGATGCCACCAGTCATAAACATTATCATAAACTTTGGTTTGTTTAGAAAGCTCCCACAGTTTGTGGCACAGTTTACATATGCCAACAGAATTCTTTTTAGGCTTGTAATAATTTTTCCACTCAAGATATTCTACGTAGGCTGTGACATTTCTGTCTAAATAAAGAAGATACTCAGCAAGTTGTTTAGGACTCTTGAAATCGGCAGCATTGATGTAAGACTTTGGAGGCAAAATTTGACTATAATTTGCTCCACCTCTGACTACAATCACAATGTCTAATTGCATATAATCGAATGCTTTTTCAGTTATGTAGTCATCACATAGGCTGTTTTCAAACGATAAGTAAAACTTGTAATCCCTACTAAGTATTGAATTGCACTTCTTTTGCTCGTTCCTGCCACATTTTTTGATTCCACACATACCAAATATGTCGATGGAAATATATTTTTTCAGCTGCCGTACATACTGTTCTCTCTTACTTGGCGTACCACAGTGACTAACAAACCATGCAACTTGCTTGGTTTTATTCTTCACGCTTGGTAAGAAGCTGAAATTTTCCTTTTTCTCCCTTTTCGTTAAAGCGCCGTAAAAATAAGTCACCTCCGAGTCTCTCCTGTAAGTCATCGTCCAGTTTATTACGTTCTTCCAAGGTGCTCTATTGAAATTGAAATCTCCTGAATGATCTGGTGACTCCAGACAGAAATAAACCCAAACTTGTCCGGCCTCTTTATGAGGAGGAGAATCTTTTTCAAAACCCACAGCGTAAAATATAACAGCTTGAACATTGCTGATGTTTCTGCGTGGTTTAAGAAGTGTACAGTTGGCAGAACAGGACTTAAGTTCTTCGACTGCCATTTCGTACCACGGCCAGTTGATGTGGTTCTTTAATAAAATTAGTTTGCTCGGCTGTGAGTCCGTGTTCCGACTTATCAGCTTACTGTTATTTAAATAATTACGTGTTTCTCCATACCGTTCAGTAAAGTTCTTAAGAATTTCCCACGTTGAATGAAATTCAGTTTTCGAACAAAATATGAACAGGAGAGATGACACTATTCCAATAGATGTAATAAGACGAAAACATCTTGTGGGTCTGAAAAATAAAATAAAAATAAAAATAAAAAAATAAATAAATAAATAAATAAAATAATAATAATAATAATAATAATAATAATAATAATAATAATAATAATAATAATAATAATAATAATAATAATAATAATAATAATAATAATAATAATAATAATAATTCAACACTATACAAGTTATTAATTATTATTTTTTGTAATGTTTATTCCATTATGGTATGATTAACTTTTAGCTGGAAAAATCACACTGGTATATAATAAGTGATGCTGAATTTTAGAATAAATTGCTCTCCACAAATACATTTAGTATTTTTTTCTTCTTTTTATAAATTCTTTGTCGTTACATCTGTGTATTCGATAGTTATAATATTTAAGAGGATTTTACATTATATTTCAAAGTACTTTTGTGTTTATTTATTTATTTAGTTATCATCATCATCATCATCATCATTATGCTTTTATTTATTTCTTTAGTAGAATAAAATGACTTTACCTCAGCTTCTGAAATGCCATCTTGTGACTCTAATAAGCTACACAAATCGTTGCCTTTATTGTAAGCTATCCATTTACAATAAAAACATAAAACTAATTAAAAAATAAAATACAATATTCGTAAAAAAGAAAGACTTCAACAGCAGCAGCAACACAAAAAGATGACGATAACAATAATAATAATAATAATAAGAATAAGAAGAAGAAGAAGAAGAAGAAGAAGAAGAAAATAACATAAAATAAAATACAGAAAGAAAAACTACAAAAATTAAAGGTGCATGAAATAAAAGTAAAACAAAACACTGTTGTATCGTAAATATCCTGGTATACCGAAAATTCTAGCCTGATTGTATAAAGTTCAGTTCTATTCAGTCGGATATTTTCAAAAGCATTGAAATAATTTTAATACATAAGAAATAAAATAAAATAAAATAAGAAAACAGTAAGAAATGACACAGTAAATGACTTACGTTAATGTTGTCTTCATTCACTCTACAGCTGTCTCATATATTCGCTGATCAGTTTGTCTTTGAAGAGAAAGCAAACGACATCGACAACTGAACAGTTAAGCGAGATTTTACAGTGGTAACTGCACACGATTACAAGAGTGAACAATTAAACAAGACACTGAATACAAAGCTCGATATAAATTTGTCAGTTAATCAAAACAAAAAGACGATCTGTATCAGTAAAATATTATTAAGTTTTACGACTAACTGAAATAAAAGACATGTATTTATGCTCTTTAAACGTGGTTATGTGCAGTATGGCGTCATTCTTTTTATTATATAAATAAATCTCAAAATAAAATATAACCAGCTGTTCACGTTTTTATGATCGACTTCTAAGGCTTATTTTAATCTCACATTACACTCTTTATCAGTTTCGATCGGAATATTGACAAAAGTAAAAGTTATACATAACTCCCAGTTCTAGTTTCCTTCATGAGAACGTACAACTGATAATGTCAGAAGTATTTTTCAGAGTCTGAAATTGATAATAATTAGATAAATAAATTATTTATTTCAAATGTGTTGGATTCAAAATATTTTACTGAAATTGTCTATTCCAGTTTTATTCATCGTTTTTTTAAATAAGATAAATGATAAATATTGTATAAAAAGAATAAATGAAAGAGAATGTAACGAAATAAACTGGTTTTGTACAGCGTATATATGTTGGAGATCAGACAAATTATTTTAACGCCTTCGGCTGGAGTTACAGCCTTTATCGACACCTCCTGTTTCAGTCTGATACATATCGTTGAAGTACTACGCTCGTACTGTCTACCCAAATCGACTACATGCACATCTCGCTCATGTTTTTTTTAATGGTTTCATGCTTTAATTGAATGGACATCATCCGCTTCTTCTTTTCAGCACTGTCCTTTGCACTCACTTTCTTACGATCTATGGTCAGAAAAAGAAATTTGGCAAAATACTGGACACAACGCAACAGAGATGCTTCCGCGGCGAAGTAACCACGAGAAGTAAACGAGTGAACGAGTGAGACGCGTGATGCTGGTCGGATGGTGTGTTGTTCGATGCGCCAACTAGAGGCGGCGTACGTGAAGTTCGCTCGTAGCTCGGATTTCGACTCTCAACTCAAAGCGAAAAATCGACCATGCGACTCGGAAAACTCGTCGTGGGGTTGGGGCATACGTAAGTCAAGTGTGTGTGTGTGTGTGTGTGTGTGTGTGTGTGTGTGTGTTAATAATATCAGAAGTTATTTATTTTTTATTTTACTTGTTTTATTGTATTTTATAATTATTATTAATTTAAAACTCTGACATTATCAACGGTACGTTTTTAGCAAGAAAATGTGAACTGGGAGTGATGTTCATCGTTCTTTTTCTCTCTCTCTTTTTTTTTTTTTTTTTTTTGTTGTGTCACTACCGAACCAAACTGACATAGAGTGTCAAGTGACAGTAGTGTTACAGTTAGACCTCCATCATCTAAAGGAAAGGAGCGGTTATATTTCGTTCTGGTCGTTATTGTTAGGATAACTGTTACGATCATAAAAACGAGAGACATTGTCCCTTTTTAATCTGTATTTTTCTCTGTATTGTCAAGCAGTTATCCAGGATACCATAAACAACATAAACAACACACTTTTAATTTATAAAATAAAAAGAAATTGTAAACTATTGTTTATTATATAAAATTCCGAGGGCTAAATCGATTAAGCTTTCAATAGATTATAAGCGAACACGACAATAGAATGTTTCTATTTTTAGGTGGTTATACACCAGAAATCACGTTTCAGCAATGCTGAAAAAAGTGAACTAGCCAAGCGCTTCATGTTCAATAATTCAGGATGAAATTGTTATTTTATGACATTTTTCTTTTGGTGTAAATCCAATGAGAGGAAAATAAACAACAGCTGGTGACATCAACAGTTTTGATGTCACATGGTATTATTATGGCGAAGATGACTATTACTACTATTACTACTTCTGTTATTATTACTATTTTACTCTATCATGTGACTGAGTTGAAAAATCTTACGAAAGGTAAAGCCAACGAATATAACGAGATGGCGAAGACAACTTACACAACCATCTAGCACTTACGTCCATCCTTATGACACCGCCAAACAATAAATAGTCTAGAATGTATTACCGAATTTATTACTGTATTACCGGCATAGCTCCAAGGAGAATCATTGGGCAATTTTACTCTAACGAACAATGAATATGAACGTCTGTCAGTTTGAATGTAACGATCCTGTATTATTAAATGCGAGAAAAAGAATGCCAGATAAATAGACGAGACATCCAAATATATTTTCATATAATATTTTGTTTAGTATTTATATGAACTAAAGTAATGTTCTATTAATAAGAACTGTATTCATTTGAGACAGTATATCCTCCAAATTAAATATCCACGCATGTGCATTTTAATATTGTTATTATATATCTAAAATATATTCCTCTCTACACTGTAAATCCACAGTTTATGGGAATAAATTCATTGTCAAATTCATCGTTATTGTGTGAACAGTCATTTACAAATCATCAACAAATTTGCTCCGACTAAATGTTGAAACTGCAACTTTAAATTGCAATTTTTACATTTGAAATTAACACCTATTTGATTTATTTTTACTAATGTGTCAGACATATTTGTCGTATTAGCTGACTATATAGGAAATGAAAAATAAAGTAAAATAAAAAATTACTAAAATACTAATATTTAATATTAAAAGTATGTGTTTACTTTCAATTCAGGGACTCTTTTTCTAACACATCATACAGGCCCAGAACGAGCTTAATCTGATCATGGCGCTTTATATCAGATAGTAAAACCAAATAAATAAATGAAATTGAAATAAAAGATAACAACAATAACAACAACAACAGCAACAAAAATAATAATAATAACTACAAAAATATTTTCTTTATTGTCTTACTGGATTTCAGATTCGAAAATGAGCGTCCGCACACATACACATTTTTTATTTTGATTATTAATGCTCTGAATTTTTTTTTTTTTCATTTTCTAAATTAATGATTATTCGATTCGTCTCTCTCTGTTACACAATGACACAATGTTAATTCAGTGTCATTAATTATACACAAAAATAACAGACAGTGGTCTACGATTTTCTCATCGAGAGAAAAATTCCATCTTCGTTATGGTCAAATACAGCTTTCTGCTTGTAGACACTAAGCTGTAAATGGAGACACATTCAGTTCAACAGTCCTGTTAAAGTCAGTAATTACTTCTTGTTATCAGTTATGTCAAGGATCATTTTATATAATTTCCAGGTTCCTGGATCAACAGCGACAAATGAAATGGATTCAATAAATAACAGGCTGATAATGAATAACTGAATTACAAAATAAGACGGTACAAAACAGTGAAACATTATTTTACTTTTTAAACAGAGCAGGTTTCTGATGGGTCCACCAATGGTCAGTCCTTTAAAATACTTTTCTCTTCTAGTCAATACCCAGTGTACAGTTTATAACACTCCAAATTAATTATTTTACTAACAATAACAAAAAGTGTATTCACAGATTCATTATAATGATATTAAACCAAATCCTTTGGAGTGTAACAGGTATTATTATGCCACCAGTCATAAACATTATCATAAACTTTGGTTTGTTTAGAAGACTCCCAGAGTTTGTGGCACAGTTTACATATGCCAACAGAATTCTTTTTAGGCTTGTAATAATTTTTCCACTCAAGATATTCTACGTAGGCTGTGACATTTCTGTCTAAATAAAGAAGATACTCAGCAAGTTGTTTAGGACTCTTGAAATCGGCAGCATTGATGTAAGACTTTGGAGGCAAAATTTGACTATAATTTGCTCCACCTCTGACTACGATCACAATGTCTAATTGCATATAGCCGAATGCTTTTTCAGTTATATAGTCATTACATAGACTGTTTTCAAACGATAAGTAAAACTTGTAATCCCTACTAAGTATTGAATTGCACTTCTTTTGTTCGTTCCTGCCACATTTTTTGTTTCCACACATACCAAATACATCGATGGAAATGTATTTTTTCAGCTGCTGTACGTACTGTTCTCTCTTACTTGGCGTACCACAGTGACTAACAAACCATGCAACTTGCTTGGTTTTATTCTTCACGCTTGGTAAGAAGCTGAAATTTTCCTTTTTCTCCCTTTTCGTTAAAGCTCCGTAAAAATAAGTCACCTCCGAGTCTCTCCTGTACGTCATCGTCCAGTTTATTACGTTGTTCCAAGGTGCTCTGTTAAAATTGAAATCTGACGAATGATCTGGAGACTCCAGACAGAAATAAACCCAAACTTGTCCGGCTTCTTTATGAGGAGGAGAATCTTTTTCAAAACCCACAGCGTAAAATATGACAGCTTGGACATTGCTGATGTTTCTGCGTGGTTTAAGAAGTGTACAGTTGGCAGAACAGGACTTAAGTTCTTCGACTGCCATTTCGTACCACGGCCAGTTGATGTGGTTCTTTAATAAAATTAGTTTGCTCGGCTGCGAGTTCGTGTTCCGACTTATCAGCTTACTGTTATTTAAATAATTACGTGTTTCTCCATACCGTTCAGTAAAGTTCTTAAGAATTTCCCACGTTGAATGAAATTCAGTTTTCGAACAAAATATGAACAGGAGAGATGACACAATTCCAATAGATGTAATAAGACGAAAACATCTTGAGGGTCGGATTTGTTGTTGTAACCTGAAAAAAATGAAAAATAAAAAATAAAATAAAATGAAAAAAAATAAAATAAAATAAAATAAAATGAATAAATAAATAAATAAATAAATAAATAAATAAATAAAAACATTCAACGTTGTGCAATTAATGAAAATTCGATTTGTCTGTCTCTGTCACACAATGTTAATTCAGTGTCATTAATTATACACAAAAATAACAGAGAGGAAAATCCAATATTCGTTATTGCCATATACAGCTTTCTGCTTATAGATTAAATTTTAGCTGGAAAAACCAGACTGGTACATAATAATTATTCCTGAATTTTAGTATAAATTACTGTCGATGAATAGATTTCGGTCTTTTTTATTCGATAGTTATTATATTTAAGATGTTCACTTATTTCTTTATTTATCATCATCATCATCATTCTTTTGTTTGTTTCTTTAATAGAATAACACAACTTTACCGCAACTTGTGAAATCCCATCTTGTGACTGCAATAAGATACACAAGGTGTTGCCTTTGTAATATGCTGTTCATTTCATATGACAAAATTTGAATAAAAAATAAATTCAAATAATTTAAAAAAAAAAAAAAAAAAAAAAAAAAACACGGTATAGGGGAAAAAAGCCTTAAACAACAACAGAAATATAAAAAAAAAAAAAAAAAAAAAAATCAAACATCCAAGAAAAAAAAAAAGGGAATAATAAAATAAAATAAAATAAAATAAATTAATACAACTAAAACAAATAATTAAATACATTTCTATTGTTAATAGTAATACCATTATTGCTGCAGTTGCCATCATTACTACCACTGTTACTATTAGTACTACTACTACTATTACTACTACAACAACTAGTAATAGTACCACCACTATTACTGCTGTAACTGCTTATATTACTACTGCTATTTCTCGGCTGTTAGTGCTACTGCTGTTGTTATTGCTATTACTGTATCACTATTAACATAGTTCCATATAGTATTTAAATTAAAGATGTCTTGAAATAGAAAAGAATGAAAAAAAGAAGAAAAAACGAAAAAACGAATCAAACAAAGAAACGAACACAAACACAAATAACTAGAGCAAACGCAAGCAATAACAACGCTAACAACTGCATAAAAATGTGATTTGACTAAAAGAGTAAACTGTTAAAAGAATAAAATAAATACACTTACCTTTCCATAGTATTGCAGTGGCTTTCCTCACCATCAAAGAAGAATTCTGTGTTTCTTTATTTACTTATAGGGCGTTGTAAACCAGTACATTAAGGTTAATGAGTAACAGACTTTTGTACATATATTAATCTAAACCAGAAATTGCTTCCAGTGTTAATATTTTCTGTCTCCCCCCCTCTCTCTCTCTCTCTTTGACTGTCAGTATAGTCATCTGTCAGCCTCTCTGTCTTTCGGTCTGTTTTGTGTGTCTTCCTGCGGTTCTATTTATATTTCTGTCTATCTACCTATCTATCGATCTGTTTGTACGTCAGTCACTCTCTATGTCTATGTGCCTGCCTGTGTGTGTCTCTTTGTCTTTCTGTTTTCTGTTTACAAAGATTTATCTCTTCTCGTTCGTTTAATCCTATGTATGCATTATTTAGCTATCAATCGATAGATTCATAGCTGTTTTATTTATGTAAAATCGATACCCAGACAGCTTTCAATCTATCGTTAATTAGCACATGTGTTTTGCTCAGCTCACCTTTCAAACGTGATACAGGAAACCGACGCCAGGTTTATAGTCGTTTATAAACTGTCCAGCTATGAAGTGTAGTGAATTAATTACAGTTTTAGCAATTAGATCTTTGCGAACTGCTGACTTGAAGGTCGCAAGCGAACGATCTTGCGTATTGTGCTCTTAGATACCTTTTCTTTCTTTTATTGTTATTGTTTTAAAATCGTAAAGAAATACAAGTACAAATATACACACCTGAATTATGCAGACGTTCGCACATACACAGGTGTGCTACTTTCTTTTTCTTGTTTTTGAAAATTCCTCAGCTAGTCGTAGAGGAATGTTAAAGTCTTTAAAAACACAAATAATAATAATGATACTAAAAGCTGTAGCTGGACTCTCAAAGTAAACCGCTTCTCGGCGCCAATTTCATTTTATCTATCCATCTATCTGCGATATATACACTCGAATCTGAATGAGCAGCAAGCGCTGAGCAGTTGCCACACTCCCCCAACACACACCCGGTCGATATTTACGCCTAAAACAACACGTCTCCAAATCAATGGTGAATAATTTCTGTGTATACTGCATCAGTTAACACGTTCAGTCACTGAAGTCATATTTTTGTAGGAACCGTTTGACAACGACCTTACCTGCCAGACAATAATCTAAATATTTTATTTCACTAATACGAACAGTATTTTTAAATAGTCTATAACTTTAACCAATTGACGAGTTAGCAATGACGGAGTACCAAAAGTTGTAAATACTGATATATAAGTTTTGTGTTAATGCATGATTTTTAACATAGGAGCACTAGTGATACTGTGATACCCACATATATGTACTGCCAACGTCATCGAGAACGATATAACATGTAATATCCATTTGTGATTTAAAATATTATTGTTAACATCATTCCGTAACAGTGTGTACATTAATAATGGTAACTTAGACTGCTTTCTGTCGTTATTATAAATGTATTGCTGCTTGACACAGTTTGCTGGACTAATCAGCAGTTCATCTAGTTCACTTGCAAAGGACTGCGTTCCACTTTTTGTTTTTGAACTATTGGAATTTTAGTCTTTGTTTTGAAAGAACGTGACACATATATAAATGCACATCATATTATTAATGCAAATAACAGAATCTCGCTTTTTTCATGATTACGATTGAAGTAATTTCATTATCTACATTATATATATATATATATATATATATATATATATATATAGAGAGAGAGAGAGAGAGAGAGAGAGAGAGAGAGAGAGAGAGAGAGAGAGAGAGAGAGAGAGAGAGAGAGAGAGCAATTTACCATTTTTGTCCGTGAATTGTCTCACTAGTTTCTGTTCTCTTGTTTATCTGTGTATACCATCTCGATCATGATTTTTGTTTACCACGACGCAGTTACTGTTCATAATGCCACAACAATACATCTCCAAGCTAAAACTCTTCCAGAATTCGATCATTCAGTTCCGACGTAATGGCTTCTACAGTCAATGATGTCGATGATGATGTTGGTTTAACTAAGTAGAAGAATGACAAGTCAGCACATGACTCGGTCGGCAACATATAAACAGAGCACTTTATTTTAAATCCCTAAGAAATAATATAATTATGAGAAAAACAAATTAAATCATAAATATTTCATAATTTATACAGTAAATAAATAAATAAATAAATAAACAACAAATAAATAAATAAAAAATATAAATAACGAAATTTACTCACATTTATTTTTTTATTAATCTAAATAAAAAATAAATAAATAATTATAACAAATAAATAAATAAATAAATAAATAACGAAAGTTATTGACATTCTTTTTATTAATTTAACACGCACATAAACAAACAAGGCTTTAAAACACAAACAGCTGAAGGGTTCGAGTTACTTGTATTGACACAATTATGTCACAGAACCCTGACCCGAAAAACTCCCATGCAAGACAGGAAATCAAACTAGAAGGAGGACGGGCTCCTACCGAGGGAGGAGAATCTCTTAAGGAGACACTTTTCAGCACCGAGAAACAATATTGTTATACACATCGGTTATTATTAGCACGATGATTACCAGTACTGTTTTTAACAGCGTTTAATACTGCTCTACAAGGTGATGAATGTTATAAAGATACGAGAAAAACAGCAGAAAAGTAATACTACATGTAATGTTCTTTGTATGAGCGTGCGCGCTGTATTTCTTTATGTGTATGTATGTGTGTGCGTGCGTACTGTATGTGTACGTCTCTTGTTTTTGTATGTGTGTGTTAAGGAAAAAACAGAAGAAGAAAGCCAAGTATTTGAATCCTAAAATGCAAAGAACTAGTAGTTTACTGATTCTCTATCATAACATAACAAGATTTTAAATGGCAGAAACACTAACTCAGGGCTGCGCAAACTGTTTGATCTTATAACTCATGTTGTAGAAGTGTTTACACTGACACGCACGCAGACTCGTTACATTTCAAACGAGACGTTGTGGCCGCAGGTTGCGTTACCTGCTCTAACTTGTTAACAGCACTTCACGACGTGGCTGTTAGCAATCGGTTAGACGTCTACCATTCTAGCAGGCGTTTTATTTTTACTTTTATTTTATAAATTACTTTTACCTTTAATAAAATTTCAAAAACATTAAATACAAAAACACACCCTGAACAATATAATGAATAAGAGTAGGATATCGATCAGCACCTAAATAAGCATTATTATATATAGATACAAAATATGTATATCGATTAACAACATCATGGCAATACAAGTATCAGTACAAGTAATAGTTTCTGGTTTAGACAAATAAGTGTACAAAGTTTACTTCTGAATTAAACTGAATGACCCAGCTTACAAGCGCCGGTAAATAAATACTAGTAAACAGACAGACACTGCTGTACCATGGTCAAAAAAATAAACCTTCTTTCCATTCTTTCTAGGTCTATAATAATAATAATAATAATAATAATAATAATAATAATAATAATAATAATAATGAACCAGTAAAACAAAGATAAAACACATACACACAGACACATGCACACAGACACACACACGCACACACACATAAACAGTTTCAGTCATCACCACAGATTCATATACGTTATTTGTAATAAACGTCGAAAAAAATATAGTTTAACTGTAATATTTAATAAATATTCATTCCTTTCTGAAAGCCGATAAAATGGTTGAAATTTTAAAAAAGAAGACATAAATAATAAAAAAAAAATTAACAAATTATCTTAATCTATGCACCGTATTCAATACTGCCAATCCAGTTTTAATATCAGTATTTATAAGTCTGTAGTTATACGAACATTATTATAATGGGCCATTTTCCAGTTAATAAATCCAATATAAAATAAATATACACAAATCCACAAATATTTTATTAAAGATCATCAAATATTGGAATGGACGTATTCAGTAAAATATTTTCAATCCAGCGCATTTGAAATAAATATATAAATAAATAAATAAATATAATAATAAACGAGAAAATATATATTTTTTATTATATACAGTTCCACTACCTTTTACAAAACGATATTCTTAGTTTCCAGTCTATTTATAGCTAACCTATTTATAATACAGTATCATCCGTCTGAGTGCCCGAATATAATTATTACTAAGATTTCTATATAAAAAAAACGCAAAATAAACGTGTAACATTTACTATTTTAATTATTTATTTATTTATTTATTTGTTATTATTATTAATCTCAGACTCTGAAAAATACTTCTGACATTATCAGTTGTACGTTTTCAGCAAGGAAATCAGAACTGGGAGTTATGTATAACTTTTACTTTTGTCACTACAGATCGAAATTGATAAAGAGTGTAATGTGAGATTAAAATGAGCCTTAGAAGTCGATCACAAAAACTTGAACAGCTGGTTATATTTTATTCTGAGGTTTACTTATATAATAAAAAGAATGACGCCATACTGCACATAACCACGTTTAAAGAGCATAAATACATGTCTTTAATTTCAGTTAGTCGTAAAACTTAATAATATTTTACTGATACAGATCGTCTTTTGTTTTGATTAACTGACAAATTTATATCGAGCTTTATATTCAGTGTCTTGTTTAATTGTTCACTCTTGTAACCGTGTGCAGTCATTTTTAAGCTGTTACCACTGTAAAATCTCGCTTAACTGTTCAGTTGTCGATGTCGTTTGCTTTCTCTTCAAAGACAAACTGATCAGCGAAAACACGAGACAACTGTAGAGAGAATGAAGACAACACTAACGTAAGTCATTTACTGTGTCATTCTTTTCTTCACTATTTTTTTTTCTTATCAATTAAAACTATTTCAATGCTTTTGAAAACAACCGACAGAATGGAAGTGAACTTTATTATTCCCAGACCATAATTTTCGGTATATCAGGATATTTACAATAAAGAATTTAATATAATTTTAACATGACGATGTATTTATAATAGTGTACACAATGTATAAAGATATATACAATATCACTTGGGTATTTATGATAAATGTCAAAAAATAGAAAGAAAAAAGATGCAATGGTACCACCGGTGTTGGTAACATCAGTTTGATGTAATTGGTTCACGTGTTTTCTGAGTAAGTCATTTACTGTGTCATTCTTTTCTTCACTATTTTATTTTATTTTTTCTCATGTTTTAACATTATTTCAATGCTTTTGAAAATAACCGACTGAATCGAACTGAACATTATTACACTCAGACCATAATTTTCAATGGATCAGGATATTTACAATGCATTTATAACATAACGATGCATTTATAATAACCATCAACACTGTAAAGATATATACAACAGCACCAGTGTCGAGCAATATCAGTTTGATGTAATTGGTTCACATGTTTTTCGGAGTAACTCGAACTTACTTCGTGATAATTACAAACAAAACGACAACCTCGCAGCATAGGTATTATTCTCGTTTGTTATGTTATACACATCATCGCTAATTAAATATTCGCGGAATCTTGAAATCTTGTTCAAATACTACCAAATTAATGTTCGGATAACCGAGGTTTCACTGTAAGTAAATATTAAAGATGGTGTTGTATACACAAAGCAGACAGTCAAACGGACAAAGACACACTGATAGACAGAGCTACGGAAATCAAGCAAGAAAGAGTACGCACAAGTATGTATGAATGTGTGTGCATGTGCATATGTGTGTGTGAGAGTGTGTGTATGAGTGTGTGTGTGTGTCTGTGTGTGTAATAACACTAGTGATAGCAATAACAATAATAAAATAGTTTTAGAAGAACAAGAAGAAGAAGAGGAAAGAGAAGAAACATTAATGAAACTGGTAGGAGTAGCAGTAGCTATAACAGTAATGTAAATAATATACGTAGTAGTAGTAGTAGTAGTAAAAATACGAGTTGTAGTAGTGATAGCAATAATAATTTAGTAATAATACCGGAAATATTAGTTTGTCGTAGAAGTAACAGATATAGGTTTATAGCAGTATTAGTGTCAGTTACTGTAGTAGTAGCAATATTGGTAATAACAGTAGCTAGGAAAGCAACATCAGAATTAATAAAAGTAGTATAATTAGTAATAGCAGAAATAACAGTACTAGAAGCTAGAGATGTACTAGTATTCCAGCAATAGCAGCAATATTTAATATATTGTCAGTAACAGCTCTAGATTTAGTAGTGGTGGTACTAGTATTAGTACTTTCTTTTGTTTATGGAATAGTGGTACTTTATCAAGCCCTGAAGATGTTCAAAATAGTGGTGGAAGATACATTGGAAGTAACTAACTAGCTAACTAACTAAATAAATAAATAAATAAATAAATGTTTTCTGGATCTTGGCAATCCATTTTCATACACAAACCTCACCTGTGATGACTTACCGATGATATCTGAATGCCGATTTTTAAAAAATGTATTTATTTATTTATTTGTTTTTCTGTTTTATGATGTAAATTTTATTACTGGTATTTGTTTATTTACCAAACAAACCACCCCAGTCATATAAAAGAGATTATAAAAAGGCAACAGCTTGTGTTGCTTCGTTAGTGTGTTGGATATTACATAAAATTTCAAGTGCCCTGAATACAGTATTAAATAGTCAGGATACATCAGCCAAACACTAGAATTGCATGTACTTTCGTTAAACTTTGTTCAGTCTATTAATCTTTTATTATAATAATAAGAATAATAATAATAATAATATAAAGTTTTCAAATATTTAGGTGTGACAATCTAATAAATATGAACATCTGCATAACACTATATCTATATCTATCTATCTATCTATCTATCTATCTATCTATCTATCTATCTATCTATCTATCTATCTATCTATATATATATATATATATATAAACAAAATAAGAATATAAATATTTAGATAGATAGACAGGTCAATAGAGAGATGATTTAAAGTGTTACAATAGTAATGAATAAACGAATATAGGGATATATCTTAAAATAGGTGACATTTTAACATTTGGTAGTAATTAAAAAAATGAAAAGAAATGTAATTATGTTACATAATACACAACACATATTTGTTACATTGTTAATTCAAGTCGTACTCAGTTATATTATTGTGGTTGTTGTAGTTCTTGTTGTTGTTGCTGCTGTTAACATGATCATCTGTAATATAGAAGAAATATGTGGAAAAAGTTAAAAATAACTAAACAAAACAGAAATAACAAGAACAACAAAATACTCCATTAAAAACACTGCCAAGACCTTCATCTGACACCAATGCACACACACGCACACGCACACACACACACACACACACTGTTTTTAGTGCATTATAAAAAGGATTTACTACGTAGTTTCTGACATTTTTTTTTTAATAATAACTAGGGTTTTGGAGGTAATTCTATTTTTATGAGATAGCCTAACAAGATATTTTTGGAAAGATAGCAGAAAAGTAAACAATAATAAGATAAAAACAAACAAAAAGCATGTTTTCATTCCTTTTATCTACATGTGACACAAGAACTGTCATAATTAAATTTTAATACACGTATTTTTCAGAAGTTACAATCCGAAGAAAATGAAGAAGGTTTATGGAATTATACCAGTGAGCTCTCTCTTGATTGGCGTTTATCTCCTGTCATCACTGAACTACGTACCAAATATTACCAAAAAGCAGACTGTCAAAGATACTAATAATACTGCAGTTAGGAAACGTATTTTTCTCAAAAGCAATCCGAATTGGTCGTGGTTTCAGACAGATACCAATAATGCTGCAGATAGAAAACGTATTTTATTCAAAAACAATCCGAATAAGCCATGGTCTAAGACAGATACTAATAATGCTACAGTTAGAAAACGTATTTTTCTCAAAACCAATCCGAATAAGCCATGGTCTAAGACAGATACTAATAATGCTACAGTTAGAAAACGTATTTTTCTGAAAAACAATCCGAATTGGTCATGGTTTCCGACAGCTATCACGGAATTAGAATCATGCCCAGGTAATTGCTCTCTAGAAATGACGGGAAGGAATCTAACTGGTTATGATGCTGTTATATTCTATGCCGTGGGATACACAGAGGAATTACCTCCTCCGAAGATTCCCGGTCAAATCTGGATTTTTTTCACCATGGAATCCCCTCATCACACGTCGGGAAAACAATTTAAAAACAAGGAATGGAGAGAAAAATTCAACTGGACTATGACGTACAGATTAGATGCTGATGTTGCTTATCCGTATGGAAGTATAAACAGAAGAAAGACTCCTGTAAGTTTAGATTTTTCAGACGTTGTAAAGCACAAAACGAAGCTGGCTGCATGGTTTGTTAGTAACTGCGAAACTCCAAGTCGACGTGAGGAATATGTACGTGAGTTGAAGAAGTTTATTTCTGTGGACATTTATGGAGGATGCGGTGACAAGAAATGCCCGAGAACTAACGATAATTGCAATTTACTGCTCACGAGGGATTATAAGTTTTATTTGGCTTTCGAAAACAGTTTGTGTTATGATTACGTTACTGAAAAATCGTTTGGCTATATTCAACTTGATATTGTGTTAGTAGTAAGAGGTGGAGCGAATTATACAAAATGTCTGCCACCAAAGTCTTACATCAATACAGCAGATTTTAAGAGTCCTAAACATTTAGCTGAATATCTTCTTTATTTAAACAAGAATGAAACAGCCTATGTCGAGTTTTTGGAATGGAAAAAGTATTATACGTCTGGAAAAAGCCATGTTGGTGTCTGTGAACTGTGCAAGAAACTTCATAATCCCGTTGTAAAAGAGAAAGTGTATCCTGACATCCATTCTTGGTATTTTGTTAATAAATGTTTTCCTCCAAAAGATTTAAGTTGAAGTAGCAATAAAGTGTGTTGTTTAATACACACTAATTTTATTAGTATTGTGAATGAACAACAGCAGTAGGGGTAATGGTTGATATAACACTAGTAATGGTCGTAGTTGTATTGAAAATAGCAATAGCAGCAAGAGAAAAATAGTAGGTGTTTATACATGCGTACACACACACACACACACACACACACACACACACACACACACACACACACATATATATATATATATATATATACACATAAATATAAATGGTCAACGATGATTAAGTAAAAAGTACCTATATCACGAACTGCTGTATTTTCAATATGTTTGTCTGAATATGTTCGAAGAAAAAGCCCGTGCATGTTCTTTTCACATCCGGCTGAAAGTATTAATTTTATTTAGAAATCAACCAGTTTTTGACTGATAAAATATAACTCGACTAGGAGGACTGGCGGTAGTATCATTTTCTTAATAAAGAAATATTAAAAGAAAAAGCTGATGGATTGATAAAACGTTTTTGTGAATGGTTTGTTGAGAACTGACTGTAACTGGTAAGCAGGACCAACATTCGTGAAAGCTTTACAGGTTTGTAGGCTACTAGATCGTTGGAAGCTTCTAAACGTTTTATTTCAAAACTAAACGGAAAGTAACTAAAATGTAATTCGTAAAACTCTGTTAGGAGCGTTGTTGCATGTTGGCGACATTCAGTGCACAAGCAACAGCTGTCACATTCTTTAGTCGTACACCGGTAGCTGCGCCGACTCGGTGCAGTTTCAAACGATTGCTTTTCACCTGCGGCCATTAATCATATTTAACTCTACCGTATATTCAGTTGTGATGGATATTATAGTAAATAATCGGCTTATTGTATCTGCGCGCACACACACACACATATGCACTCACATACACACATATGCACTTACACACGCACCCAATTCTCTAACGTGTCCTGTGTTTTGCAGCTGCAGATGAAGACTACAGCAGATTTATAATAACCTGACACAGTGTTACTCATAAAATGCACAGCAGTTGCATGCAGGCGCTGATCCAGTGGTGAAGGAGGGAAGAGTTAATTGAAGGTGTGTGGATGTAATCTGAATCATGTGTGTGTATTGTTTGGTTTCTTAAAATTTAATTCCATTCTAGAAAACAGAAATACGTTTATTTATTACATTCATCAATAAAGTCAAACTGTCAGTTTTTCTATGCCGTTACATTTCCTGCAGCCGCAAAAGGCGGTCAAGCCCACCTCAAAACATTATTGACACGCCGTTTTTGGAATATCGTGTAAGTTAGTCAGGGTAGTCCAGTTTGTTAACCGTTGTCAGTGGAAGATGAATGATTTAAACAACAAGCACACATTACAGACTGTAACTAAATAAAACAATTTCAAATATAGATACGCATATGACAAAATGTCGAATTCAATTAAAAACGTTTTATTTTTTTTTCACACACACACACACACACACACACATATATATATATATAAGAAAACAAAAAATATCAAGTATATATATATATATATTGTTTTGTTTTGTTTTACTGTATTGTATTGTATTGTATTTGTTTATTTTATTTATTTATTTATTTTTTGTTGTTGTTGTTTTTGTTTGTGTGTTTGTTTATTCATTTCGTCAATTTTCATTTGTTTTTAATTTTTTGGTTTATTTGTTTGTGTTGTTTTACTTCTTTTTTTTTGACACTAATACTGTTGTTGTTGGACACATCATCGTCTTCGTTTGTTTGTTGCCGTTGTTATTTTTATTAATATAGTTGTTGTCACTGTGCTCTTTTCAATGTTCTTATTTTTATTGTTAATATTATTATTAATTTAGTATTATTACTATTATTATTATTATTATTATAATTATTAATTTATTATTATTTTTTTATTATTTTTGTTATTATTATTTATTATTATTATTATTATTATTATTATGGTTATTATTATTATTATTATTATTATTATTATTATTATTATTATTATTACGTAGGAAAGTGGTCCACACACTCAAAGTTTAACCTCTGTTTCGTGCCTGCACGATTGAATATAAGATTTGATTTACATTATATCCACTATAGTAGCACCATGAAAAAAGTAAACTTAATTTACAGTATTAGACTAAGATGTTGATTTAACCGAGTAAAATATAATAAAATGATAAAACTAGGTTCAATTTACTATACTGACATTTGTTTTTAACTAGATAAATTATAATAACGTGATAAACCTGATGTTTTAATTTTTTGTACTAATTTTTTGTAAACACATATAATTACATGAGATGAGATATTGTCACAAATACCTAGCCAAGAATGACACAGCCTATGTTGAATATTACAATGGAAAAATTATTACACTGTTGGAGAAAGGCTTATAGGAGCTTGTGAACTTTGCAAAAAGCTTCATGGACCCACTTTGAAACCAAAAGTATATCCTGATATTCATTCTTCGTAATACGGTCATACATGCTACATTCGAAAAGACTGGGGAAAAACAGTGACTCAAAAAATTATAATTATATGACAATGACAATGACATAATAATAATAATAATAATAATAATAATAATAATAATAATAATAATAATAATAATAATAACAATAACAATAACAACAACAACAACAGTAAAATAAATTGTTATACTCTAATAAACGAAGAAAAAAGAATATAATTAACTGTAGTGTTTTTGATTTTTAGAATTATTTAAGCTTCAAAAAAGTTATTAAACGGACAGTTGTGTGTATATATGACGCACAAATTTGATTGCTATTATTATTATTGTTCTTGCTGCTGCTTTTTAGTGGTCTTGGTGATGTACCTATGTGCTAGCTGGCAAAAGCGATAACGACGACAATTACGATGTCCTTTAACTCCTTTAACTACATTATTCATTAAATTCAGTTTCCTTCTTTGAGCAAACATTCAGACATTATTTATTTATTTATTTATTTATTCGTTTTAAATGTAGAACTGTTTTATATATTAATCAATAAATTCTTAAGGCAACTGTGCATACTGTTTGTTTTTGTTTTGTTTACCATGCAAATACACGTGCGAAATAACCCATGGTCACGATAATGTCCTCCTGAAAATAATCCTCTCAGCGTAAAGCCATCTGTTGTACATATTCAGCTCCTAACAGGTACCAGCATGTACCACGAATCGCATTAATTATATTTGTGTATCACCGTAAGATCACTGCATAAACGAACGCGGAGATCCTCGCTGAACTGTAATCTGTAAAACAAACAAGAGTAGTAATATAAAATATGTGTTTATTCATCTGTTCTCGAGACATGCCTGTCACGAATGACTGTAACATAATACTTAATTGAAAATAAATGGATTTTTCTTCTCGCATCTCTCTCTCTCTCTCTCTCTCTCTCTCTCTCTCTCTCTCTCTCTCTCTCTCTCTCTCTCTCTCTCTCTCTCTCTCTCTCTCTCTCTCTCTCTCTCTCTCTCTCTCTCTCTCTCTGTGTGTGTATCTCTCTTTCCCTTGTTACGGTGTCAGTGAAAACATGAAAAAATATTTATTTCATATTCATTACCATCAAAATTACTGTAATCCGTTCGATATTCTGTACACAAAACTACGACTTCTGATTCTAAATTATTATTCTGAAATAAATAGGAAACAAACAAGAGTATAATATAAAATATATGTTTATTCATCTTTTAGGAATGAAATAAATTAAAGAGAACAACAAGACGACTATAACAACAACAACAACAGCAGCAACAACAACAACAACAACAACAATAATAATAATAAATTAAATAAATAAAATAAAATAAAAAATAAAAATAAAAATAAAATAAAATAAAACATAAGAAACACGGAACAAACAGACTACTACTGTTACTACCATTACTACTAACAATAATATTAATAATAATACTGAGAAGAAGAAAGAAATGTCTTATTTAACGACGCACTCACGACATTTTAAACCCACAGGTATTCACATTCCTTACCATTAAGCTGCTGAATTCATTTGTCTCAAAAATTGTTAAAACCTCCAGAAGTCTTGTGTGGCTCGAAAAGAGTCGAAATTTCTTTCAAAATTAAAGCTGTTAAATTACATGTTATCAACTCGAGGCTAGTGAAAAGTTATTTAATGCAAAAGCTTAAACATTTTATTCATAACATCTTTATAAAGTTCCCACATTATAACAAACTGTTAAATCCTGTGATTATAAAGAAAAAGATCATACCAGAACTGTTATTAACTTTTATCACAGAGCGTTCAGATTTCAAAACAACTGCAGTTAGGCAATATTGTCATTGATACGTAACTACTGATTGGTTACAGGTTGGTATTAAACGAGTTTCGATGAATTTTCACCAATAAATAAATAAATAAATAAATAATACAGTTATTTTAGTATAAATCTTTTGGAGGAAAACATTTACTAACAAAATACCAAGAATGATTGTCAAATACACTTTATCTTTTACAACAGGATTATGAAGTTTCTTGAAAAGGTCGCGGATACCAACAGGATTTTTTTGCAAACGTATAGTATTTTTTCGAGTCCAAAAATTCGACATAGACTGAGTTCATTCTTGTTTAAATAAAGAAGATATTCAGCTAAATGTTTGAGTACTTTTAAAATCTGCTGTATTGATGTATGACTTTGCTGGTAGGAAATTTTGTATAATTCGCTCCACCTCTTACTACTAGCACAATATCAAGTTGCATATACTGGAATGATTTTTCTGTAACGTAATCGTAACAGAAACTGTTTTCAAACGCCAAATAAAACTTATAATCCCTCGTGAGCAGTAAATTGCAATTGTCTTTACTATTATGGCACTTTTTATCACCGCATCTTCAATAAATGTCCACAGAAATAAACTTCTTCAACTCACGTACATATTCTTCACGTCGACTCTGAGTTCCGCAGTTACTAACAAACCATGCAGCCAGCTTCGTTTTGTGCTTTGCAACATCTGAAAAATCTAAACTTACAGGACTCTTCCTTCTGTTTATACTTCCATACGGATAAGGAATATCAGCATCTAATCTGTACGTCATAGTCCAGTTGAATTTGTTTCTCCATGCCTTGTTTTTAAATTGTTTACCCCACGTTGATGAGGAGATTCAATGGTGAAAAATATCCAGATTTGTCAGGGAATCTTTGGAGGAGGTAATTCCTGTCTGTATGCCACGGCGAAGAATATGACAGCATCATAACCAGTTAGATTCCTTCCCGATTTAGACAGATTACAATTAGCTTCACGCGATTTCAGCTCTTCGACTGCTAAGTGAAACCAAGACCATCTTGGATTATTCATTAGAAAAATAGGTTTAGTGACTGGTATAATTTCCTTGATCGTTGTCGACTCGTTCGAAACTGTTTTGTTTTCCCCACTAAAAGTAAAACTAAGACAGGAATAGTTGGATGAAATGGAAACTACCCAAAATATATTCCAGACAGACTGACATTGCCTCGATAAATCATTAACAACAATTTTCCCTGTTTCTTGGGATCACAAAATCTGCCAAAGAAATTTCATGTTATTACATTTAACCTGGTTAATTAACAAGGTTAATGTAATAAATTAAACCTGCCTTGATTTTACTCGTTTAAATTAAAAATCTTAGTTTATCGCAGGCAGATAGACGGACACCAAACTTTGAGTTTGTTTCTGAAAATCGAACAAACGAATAAACAAACACAAAAACAAAAATAAATAGAATGGAATAGAATAAAACAAAATAAATAAATGCGTGCGTGTGTGTGTGTGTGTGTGTGTGTGTGTGTGTGTGTGTGTGTGTGAAAAGAAAAAATAATACGTTACAAATTTAATTCGACATTATATCAGTATGCGTATCTATATTTGAAATTGTTTTATTTAGTTACCGTACGTAATGTGTGTTTGTTGTTTAAATCATTCACCTTCCACTGAAAGGTTAATAAAATCGGATTACCTTGACTAAGTTACACGATATTCCTAAAAGGTCGTGTCACTAATGTTCTGAGGTTGGGTTGAACGACTTTTACGGCTGAAGGAAATATAATAGTAAAGAAAAACTAACTGCATTGTAAAGAGACGGATAGTTTGACTTTACTGATGAATGAAATAAATATACGTATTTCTGTTTAAAAAACACAAACAACACAAACATGATTCAGATTATATCCACACACCTTTAACTCTTCACACCTTCACCACTGGATCAGCGCCTGCCTGTAACTGCTGTGCATTTTATGAGTAACACTGTGTCAGGTTATTATAAATATTTTGTAGCTTTCGTTTGATTTGTTGTAGTTGCAACAAATGATCTGCACAGGACACGTAAAGAATGTAGCGTATACATGGCCGTAACTACACTGAAGCAAATGAGGTAAATACTTCACACCGATACTGAATATAAATCTATAATCCTGTAGAAACGATATCCACTGAATGAACTCGTTTGCCTACGGTTATCGTTAGAAGTCGGCTCCCAGACACCTCGCCCAATGTTTTTCTTTTTCCCCCGACTCCGCTCGGCGATTAAGTGTAATTGCCTTATTTCATTCTAATCTTTACAGAGCCAAACGACGACAACAACAACAATAACAATAATAATAATAATAATAATAACAACAACAACAACAACAACAACAACAAAACCAGCAACAACAGTAATAACATCAAATATAATATAAAATAAACTAATGTTATTATTACATTATATAGTTTTCTCCCTTTTCTTTGATCATTTCTGTCTTCTATTTAGTTTTTAATGTTAAATATTAAAACAGTAATAGTAATTTAAATGAAAAACATTTCAATTTCATTAGACATCGAATATCAACACTAGGAAACCACTCGAAAAGAAAAAGCGGAATAGGCACATTTGTATTTTATGTTGTCTGTGTGTGCGTGAGTGCGCACAAAAATACTATACAGATTATTTGCCATTAAAAAGCAGTCCTTTGAAACTGACGAGTCGGTGCACCAACTGATGTGTGTCTAAAGAATTTGACAGCTGTTGCTCGTGCATTGAATGTCGCCAACATACAGCAACGCTTTCAACAGAATTTTATGAATTACATTTTAGTTACTTTCCGTATAATTTCAAACTAAAACATGTAGAAGCTTTCTATGATCTAGTGACCTACAAAGTTATACACTTTCACGTATCATTGTCCTGCTTACTAGTTACAGTCAGCTGTCAACAAACCATTCACAAAAACTCTTTGTAATTTCATAATGTTTTTGTTTTTGTTATTCTTTATAAAGAAAATGAAGTTATATTTTTATCAGTCAAACATTGGTTGAATTTCAAATACCATTAATTCTATCAGACGGATGTGAAAAGAACGTATACTGGCTTTTTCTTCGCACGATCAGACAAACATACAGAAAGTACAGCAGTTCGTGATGCAGGAATTTGTTATATAATCATTGTTGAGTTTGTGTGTGTATATGTACCTGTACATGTATGTGTATGTGTTTACATCTGTGTATGTAGATTTATATGTAAATATGTATGTATGTATGTATGTATTTATGTATGTATGTATGTATGTATGAATGCATGTATGTATGTATGAATGTATGTATGTATCTGAGTATCTATAAATAACTACTATTATTATTTTGTTGTTGTTACTCTAATACTACTATACAACCATTACAATTGTCATTACAACCATTACTACTACTGCTGCTGTTCATTCACAATACTAAATGTAATAGAATCAGTCTGCTTTAAACAACACATCTTAAATGTTACTTCAACTTAAATCTTTTGGAGGAAAACATTTATTAACAAAATACCAAGAATGGATGTCCGGATACACTTTCTCTTTTACAACGGGATTATGAAGTTTCTTGCACAGTTCGCAGATTCCAACGTGTCTTTTTCCACAGGTATAGTACTTTTTCCATTCCAAAAACTCTACATAGGCTGTGTCATTCTTGTTTAAATAAAGAAGATATTCAGCTAAATGTTTGGGACTTTTAAAATCTGCTGTATTGATGTAGGACTTTGGTGGCAGAAATTTTGTATAATTCGCTCCACCTCTTACTACTAGCACAATATCAAGCTGCATATAGCGGAATGATTTTTCTGTAACGTAATCGTAACAGAAACTGTTTTCAAACGCCAAATAAAACTTATAATTCCTCGTGAGCAGTAAATTGCAATTGTCTTTACTATTATGGCACTTTTTATCACCGCATTTTCCATAAATGTCCACAGAAATAAACTTCTTCAACTCACGTACATATTTTTCACGTCGACTCTGAGTTTTGCAGTTACTAACAAACCATGCAGCCAGCTTCGTTTTGTGCTTTACAACGTCTGAAAAATCTAAATTTACAGGATTCTTTCTTCTGTTTATAATTCCATACGGATAACGAACATCAGCATCTAATCTGTACGTCATAGTCCAGTTGAATTTTTCTCTCCATTCCTTGTTTTTAAATTGTTTTCCCCTTGTGTGAGGAGGAGATTCAATGGTGAAAAAAATCCAGATTTGACCGGGAATCTTTGGAGGAGGTAATTCCTGTGTGTATCCCACGGCATAGAATATAACAGCATCATAACCAGTTAGATTCCTTCCCGTCTTTTCTAGAGAGCAATTACCTGGGCATGATTCTAATTCCGTGATAGCTGCCTGAAACCACGGCCAATCCGGATTGTTTTTCAGAAAAATACGTTTTCTAACCGCAGTATTATTAGTATCTTTGTCAGGCGGCTTTGTGGTAATATTTTTAACTTTTTCTCCATGGCTGAAGATGAGTAGCGAATGATTGTATTGCAGATGGATCTTCAAAACAGACATTAAATTATTTGGTACGTAATTTAGTGATGACATGAGATAAAAGCCAATCAAGAGAGAAATCGCTGATATAATTCCACAAACTTTCTTCATTTTTCTTCAGATGATAACTTCTGAAAAATATATGTATTGAAATTTAATTATGACTGTTCTTGTGTCTTTTTGTTTTCTTCATTTTTCGCATTATTATTATTATTATTATTGTTTCCTTTTCTGCTACGTTTACTAAAATATCTTGTTAGGCTTTTCATAAGAGAGTATTGTGTGTGTGTGTGTGTGTTTCGGTATCAGTTGAGGGTATTGGTGGAATGTTGTATGGAGTTTTCTTTTTGTTTTCTTTGTTTTCTTGCTGTTTCTGTTTTGTTTAGTAATTTTTTTAAATTTTACCATCATATTTCTTCTATATAACAGGTTTTCACTAAAATTCCTGTCAGCTCGATATTCTCTTATTTTATATCTATCTGTCTATTCCTCTGTAGCAGTAGTTGTTGTAATATAATAATAATAATAATAATATTAATAATAATAACAATAATAATAATAATAATAATAATGATTATGTTGACAACAACTACAACAACAAATATAATTAACAACATTACAAAAATATTTGGTGTATTATGTAACATAATTATATTGGTGTTTATTTATTTAATTACTACCAAATGTAAAAATAGGGACCTATTTTATAATATATGGTTATCTTGGTTGATTCAATACTGTTGTAACACTTTAAATCATCTATCTATCTATCTATCTATCTATTTATCTAAATGTGTATATTCTTATTTTCTTATATATATATAAAATGACTTACGTTAGTGAGATTTTACAGTGTCCGCTTCGTGGTAAAAAGACAAAAATTACATCAGTGAACAATTAAACAAGACACTGAATATACAGCTCCATATAAATGTGTCAGATAAACAAATCAAAACACGATTTTTATCCGTAAAATACGATTACGTTTTACGACTAAATGAAATGAAAAGGCTTGTATTTATGCTCTTTAAACATGGTTATTTGCAGTATGACGTCCAGGTTGTTATGATCGTGATAGTTGTCCTAAAAATAACCATCAGAACGATTTATAACTTGCCTCTGTTATTCGGGTGGTCGACGTCTAGCTACTGTTACTTGACACGCTATGTCAACTGGGTTCAGTAGTGACAAGAGTAGATAAACACAACTCCGAATTGGATACCATTGATAATGTCACGAAGTATTTTTCAGAGTCTGAAATTTAATAATAAAAAAAAAAAAAAAAATAAATAAATAAATAAATAAATAAATAAAATAATTAACAAATAAAATAAGATAAAATAGTAAATGTTACACGTTTATTTTGCTGCTTTTTTTTTTTGATATAGGAAATCTTTGTAATAATTAACTTCGGGCACTGAGAGGGATAATACTGTATTATAAATCGGTTAGCTATAAGCAGACTGGAAACTAAGAATATCTTTTTGTAAAAAGTAGTGGAACTGTATATAATAAAAAAAATATATTTTCTCATTTATTATTATTATTATCATCATCATCATTATCACCATTTATTTATTTATTTCAAATGCGCTTGATTTAAAATAGTTTAGTGAATAAGTCTATTCCAATTTTAGATGATCTCTTAAAAAAAGATAAAGCTGTTAAAAACAGTTATTTTATATATTATTTTATTTATTTATTTATTTATTTATTTATTTATTATATATATATCTTTCTTTTCGTTTTAATTTCATTAGCTTGTAAACATGCAGAAACGAATAAATATTTGTAAAATATTACAGTTACACTGATACATTGAAAATTATATTTTGAGTGTAATAAAGTTCAGTTCTATTCAGTCGGTTATTTTCCAAAGCATTGAAATAATGTTTAAACATGAGAAAAAATAAAATAAAATAGTGAAGAAAAGAATGACACAGTAAATGACTTACGTTAGTGTTGTCTTCCCTCACTCCACAGTAGTCTGGTATGTTCGTGATCAGTTTGTCTTTGAAGAGAAAGCAAACAACATCGACAACTGAACCAAAAAAAAGAAGAGATTTTACAGTGTCCGCATCGTGGTAAAAGGACAACAATAACTGCAAAGTGAAATACAATAAGCTCTTCTCGTTTGGGTGACCGAGTCTAACCCTGCTACTACGTGACACTCTTATGTCAACTTGGAGCGGTACTGGCAAAAGAAAAAAGTTAAACATAACACCCAGTTCTAATTTCCTTGCTTGAAAAGTAAAACTGATAATGTCACGATGTCTTTTTCAGCTTGAAATTATTATTAATAATAAGAATGATAAAAAATAAATAAATAAATAAATAAATAAATAATTAACAAATAAAATAAGTATAATAATAGATATATATATATATATCTTTCTTTCTTTTCTTTTTAATTTTATTACCTTGTAAACATGCAGAAACGAATGAATATTTATAACATATTACAGTTACACTTTCTTTTTCAATGTCTAAAGTTCATTATAAATAATTTATAAGAAGTGGTGGTGATGAATGAAGTTGAGTATGTGTATGTGTGTGTGTGTTTCTTTTTTTAAAGTAATAATAATTATAATTATAATAGCTGCAACAATAAAAACCTTAACTGTACTCATACAAATACAGGTGAATAAATTTCAAAAATCAAATAAAATAAAGTTGGGTCTACCTTTCCGTGGTACTGCAGTTGCTGTCTGTTTTCTAGTATTTGCTTACAGGGCGTTGTAAACCAGGACATTCAGTTTAATTCAGAAGTAAACTTTGTACATTTAGAAAGAACTACTTGTATTGACTCTCTCTCTCTCTCTCTCTCTCTCTCTCTCTCTCTCTCTCTCTCTCTCTCTCTCTCTCTCTCTCTCTCTCTCTCTCTCTCTCTCGTCATGTGTTTATCCTTTATGTATATCTATTGGAATTCCTTTGTAGCAGCAGTAGATTTAATAATAATAATAATAATAATAATAATAATAATAATAATAATAATAATAATAATAATAATAATAATAATAATAATAATAATAATAATAATAATAATAATAATAATAATAATAATAATAATAATAATAATATTTATCTGTTTTTAAAGTAATAATAATACTGATGATAATCATAATCATAATCATAATGTTGACAGCAGCAACAACCACAATAATAAAACTGAGCATGACTTGAATTAACAATGTAACAAATATGTGTGGTGTATTAAGTAACATAATTACATTACTGTTCATTTATTTATTTACAATCAAATGTGAAAATATCACCTATTTTAAGATACATCGTTATCTTGGTTGATTCATTACTATTGTAACACTTTAAATAATCTATCTATTGACCTGTCTATCTATCTAAATATGTATATTCTTATTTTGTTACATACATAGTGTTATGCATATGTTCGTATATATTAGACTGTCGCATCTAAATATCTAAAAAATAATAAAAATAATTTTGTATTATTATTGTTATTATTATTATTATTATTATTATTATAAAATAGCTAATTTAACAAAGTATAACGGAGATGCCAGTATACTATTTAATACTGTATTCAGGGCAGTTAAAATTTTATGTAATATCCAACACAGTAACGCAGGAACACAAGCTGTTACCTTTATTATAATTTCTTTTATATGATTGGGTTTGTTTGTTTGTTTTTTAGTAAATAAAATGTAGATCATAAAATACAAGACAAATAAATAAGCAATTTAATAAATAAATAAATAATACATTTTAAAAAACTGCATTCAGATGTTATCGGTAAGTCATCACAGGTAAGTGTTTGTATGAAAATGGATTGCCAAGAACCAGAAAACATTTATTTATGTATTTATTTATTTAGTTAGTTAGTTAGTTATTTGGAATATATCGTCCATCACTCTTTTGAACATCTTCAGGGCTTGAAAAAGTACCACTATTACATAAGCAAAAAAGAGTTCTAATACTATTACCACCACTACTAAATCTGGAGCTATTACTGACAATATATTAAATATTACTGCTATTGCTGGAACTACTAGTACATCTCTAGCTTCTAGTACTGTTATTTCTGCTATTACTATTTCTACTACTTTTATTAATTGTGATGTTACTTTCCTAGCTACTGTTATTACCAATATTGCTACTACTACAGTAACTGACACTAATACTGCTATAAACCTATATCTGTTACTTCTACTGCTATTACTATGGCTAAGACTACTAATATTTCCACTATTATTACTAAATGATTATTGCTATCACTACAACTCGTATTTTTACTAGTACTACTACTGCCTATATTAACATTACTGTTATAGATACCACTATTCCTACTAGTGACATTAAATATTTCTTCTCCTTCCTCTTCTTTCTCTTCTTGTTCTAAAACTATTTTATTATTGTTATTGCTGTCACTAGTGTTATTACACACACACACACACACACACACACACACACACACACACATGCACACACAAACATTCATACATACTTCTGCGTACTCTTTCTCCCTTGATTTCCGTAGCTGTGTCCATCAGTGTGTCTTTGTCTGTCTGTCTGATTTGTGTATACAACACCATCTTTAATATTTACTTACAGTGAAACCTCGGTTATCCGAACATTAATTTGGTAATATTTCAACACGATTTCAAGATTTCGCGAATATTTAAGTAGCGATGATGTGTATAATATAACACACGAGAATAATACCTATGCTGCCAGGTTGTCGTTTTGTTTGTAATTATCACGAAGTAAGTTCGAGTTATTCAGAAAACACATAAACCAATTACATCAAACTCATATTGCTCGACACTGGTGCTGTTGTATGTATATATCTTTACAGTGTTGATGGTTATTATAAATGCATCGTTAAGTTATAAATGCATTGTAAATATCCTGATCCATTGAAAATTATGGTCTGAGTGTAATAATGGTCAGTTCTATTCAGTCGGTTATTTTCAAAAACATTGAAATAATGTTTAAAACATGAGAAAAAATAAAATAAAAATAGTGAAGAAAAGAATGACACAGTAAATGACTTACGTTGGTGTTGTCTTCACTCACTCTACTCGTTGTCTCGTATGTTCGTGACCAGTTTCTCTTTAAAGTGAAAGGAAACAACATCGACAACTGAACAGCTAAGCGAGATTTTACAGTGTCCGCATCGTGATAAAAGGACAACAATAACTGCAAAGTGAAATACAATAAGCTCTTCTCGTTTGGGTGACCGAGTCTAACCCTGATACTACGTGACACTCTAATGTCAACTTGGAGCGGTAGTGACAAAAAAAAAAAGTTAAACATAACACTCAGTTCTAATTTCCTTGCTTGAAAAGTAAAACTGATAATGTCACTATTTTTCAGAGTCTAAAATTAATAATAAATAAACAAAAAAAAAAATAAAATAAGATAAAATAATAAATGCTACATGTTTATTTTATATGCGGTTTTTTTGACACAGGAAATCTTTGTAATAATTAACTTAGGGCACTGAGACGGATGACACTGTATTATAAATAGGTTAGCTATAAGCAGACTGGAAACTCAGAATATCTTTTTGTAAAAAGTAGTGGAACTGCAATAATAGAAAATATGTATTTTCTCATTTATTATTATTATTATTATTATTATTATTATTATTATTATTATTATTATTATTATCATTATTATTTATTTATTTATTTATTTATTTATTTATTTATTTATTTATTTCAAATGTGCTTTATCTAAAATATTTTACTGAATATGTCCATTCCAAATTTATATGATCATTTGTAAAGTATTTGTGGATTTGAGCATATTTTTTTACTGGATTTATTAACTGGAAATGGCTCTTAATACGAATTTATGAATACTGATGTTAAAACATGTTTGGCGGTATTGAATACGGTGCAGAGATTAAGATAGTTGTTAAAATGTTTTTTTTATTATTATACATCATTTTTTTTTTTTTTTTTTTTTTTTTTAAATTTCAACCATTTTATTAGCTTGCAGAAAAGAATTAATATTTATTAAATATTTACAGTCACACTATTTTTTTTCAACGTCTAAAGCTGATTACAAATAATTTATAGGAATTTGTGGTGACAACTAAAATTGTGTATGTGCATCTGTGCGTGTGTGTGTGTGTTGTTTTATGTTTATTTTACTGGTGCAATATGTCTATGATTATGATTATTATTATTATTATTATTATTATTATTATTATTATTATTATCATTATTATTATTATTATTATTATTATAGACCGCCAGAAACTACTACTAGTATTGGCTTTCTCTCTGTCTCTCTCTCTCTGACTCTCTGTCTCTCTCCTTGTCTCTCTCTCTATATAAATATATATACACACACACACACACACACACACACACATACATCCACATACACCCCACACATACACACACACACGTAATGTACATGATGAAATTAATTCAATCATAATGTGAAAAATGCGAGATCCTGTTATTTGCATTAATGCTATGATGCATTTAACTACGTCTCACATTCTTTTAACACAAAGACTAAAATTCCAGTAGCTTAAGAAGAAAAACTGGAATGCAGTCCACAGCAGGTAAACTAGATAAATTATTAACTCGTCAAAAGCTTCAAATAATAGACTGTTTAAAAATACTGTTCATCTTAATAAAAAAAAAATAGTAGAAAGGCATATTATTGTTTGGCAGGCAAGGTCGTTGTCAAAATCCGTCACGATCTACCACCCCGTTCCTACAAAAATATGACTTTAGTGAGTAAACATCTTAACTTATGTAATATGCATGAACATTAAATACTGTTTTTTTTTCTTCATATGCATAAAATAACTCAGTGATTATCACTGAAAGTGTATGCAAGTCTCATTTAAACGAAAAGCGCACTGACGCGTTTTAAATGAAAACTATTTTAATTTCATTAGACATCGAATATCAAAAAAAAAGAAACGATGGAATAGGCACATTTGTATTTTATGTTGTCTGTGTGCGTGTGTATGTCTAGATGTCTGTGTGTGTGTGTGTGTGTGTGTGAGTGCGCACAAATATATTATATAGATTATTTATCATTAAAAACCAGTCATTTGAATGACGCCAATATACATCAACGCTTTCAACAGAATTTTACGAATTACATTTTAGTTAGTTTCTGTTTAGTTTCAAACTAAAACATGTAGAAGCTTTCTATGATCTAGTGACCTACAACGTTATACACTTTCATGTATGATTGTCCAGCTTACCAGTTACAGTCAGCTGTGAACAATCCATTCACAAAAAAATCTTTGTAATTTCATAATTTTTTTTCTTTTTGTTATTCTTTATAAAGAAAATGAAGTTATATTTTGATCAGTCAAACATTGGTTGAATTCCAAATACCATTAATTCTATCAGATGGATGTGAAAGAACGTGTACTGAGTTTTTCTTCGCACGATCAGACAAAGATTCAAAAAGTACACCAGTCCGTGATACAGGTATTTTTTATATAATCATTGTTGAGTTTATGTATGTATGTGTACCTGTACATGTATGTGTATGTGTTTACATCTGTGTGTGTATATTTGTATGTATATATGTATGTGTGTGTGTATGTATGTATGTATGTATGTATATATGTATGTATGTGTGTGTGTATGTATGTATGTATGTATGTATATATGTATGTATGTATGTATTTATGTATGTATCTATGTGTGTATGTATGTATCTGAGTATGTATAAATAACTACTATAATTATTTTTATGTTATTACTCTAGTACTACTACTACGACCATTACTAGTGTCATTACAACCATTACTACTACTGCTGCTGTTCATTCACAATACTAAATGTAATAGAATCAGTCTGCTTTAAACAACACATTGTAAATGCTGCTTCAACTTAAATCTTTTGGAGGAAAACATTTATTAACAAAATACCAAGAATGGATGTCCGGATACACTTTCTCTTTTACAACGGGATTATGAAGTTTCTTGCACAGTTCACAGATTCCAACGTGTCTTTTTCCAGACGTATAGTACTTTTTCCATTCCAAAAACTCGACATAGGCTGTGTCATTCTTGTTTAAATAAAGAAGATATTCAGCTAAATGTTTGGGACTTTTAAAATCTGCTGTATTGATGTATGACTTTGGTGGCAGAAATTTTGTATAATTCGCTCCACCTCTTACTACTAACACAATATCAAGCTGCATATACTGGAATGATTTTTCTGTAACGTAATCGTAACAGAAACTGTTTTCAAACGCCAAATAAAACTTATAATCCCTCGTGAGCAGTAAATTGCAATTGTCTTTAGTATTATCGCATTTTTTATGACCGCATTTTCCATAAATGTCCACAGAAATAAACTTCTTCAACTCACGTACATATTCCTCACGTCGACTTGGAGTTTTGCAGTTACTAACAAACCATGCAGCCAGCTTCGTTTTGTGCTTTGCAACATCTGAAAAATCTAAACTTACAGGAGTCTTTCTTCTGTTTATACTTCCATACGGATAAGGAACATCAGCATCTAATCTGTACGTCATAGTCCAGTTGAATTTTTCTCTCCATTCCTTGTTTTTAAATTGTTTACCCCACGTATACTGAGGAGATTCAATGGTGAAAAAAATCCAGATTTGACCGGGAATCTTTAGAGGAGGTAATTCGTGTCTGTATGCCACGGCGTAGAATATAACAGCATCATAACCAGTTAGATTCCTTCCCGTCTTCTCTAGAGAGCAATTACCTGGGCATGATTCTAATTCCGTGATAGCTGCCTGAAACCACGACCAATCCGGATTGTTTTTCAGAAAAATACGTTTTCTAACCGCAGTATTATTAGTATCTTTGTCAGGAGGCTTTGTGGTAATATTTTTAACGTTTTCTCGATGGCTGAAGATGAGTGGCGAATGATTGTATTGCAGATGGGTCTTCAAAACAGACATCAAATTATTTGGTACGTAATTTAGTGATGACATGAGATAAAAGCCAATCAAGAGAGAAATCGCTGATATAATTCCACAAACTTTCTTCATTTTCTTCAGATGGTAACTTCTGAAAAATATATGTATTGAAATTTAATTATGACAGTTCTTTTTTTTTTTTCTTTCTTTTTTTTTCACACTATTATTATTATTATTGTTGCTTCCTTTTCTGCTATGTTTCATAAGAGAGACTTATTTCCAAAACCAAATTATTACAGACAATTATTAGCGTGCGAGGAAATACTTAATAAGTACGAACTAAAAGGCTGTGTGTGTGTGTGTGTGAGTGCGCGCGCGTGTCTGTGTGTGTGTGTGTGTGTGTGTGTACACTTTGGCATCAGATGAGGGTATTGGTGGAATGATGTCTGGAGTTTTTTTGTTTTCTTTGTTTTCTTGCTGGTTCTGTTTTGTTTTAATTATTTTTAACTTTTACCATCATATTTCTTCTATGTTACAGATTTTCACTAAAATTCGGGTCTGCTCGATATTCTCTTATTTTATGTCTGCCTTTCTGTTCCTCTGTAGCAGTAATTGTTGGAATAATAATAATAAATGATTATGTTGACAACAACAACAACAGCAAATATAAAAACTACAATAATAAAACTGAGCTCGACTTAAATTAACAACGTGTATTATGTATATTTGGTGTATTATGTAACATAATTATATTAGTGTTTATTTATTTAATTACTACGAAATGTAAAAATGGGACCTATCTTAAGATATATGGTTATCTTGGTTGATTCAATACTGTTGTAACACTTTAAATCATCTATCTATCTATCTATCTATCTAAATGTATATATTCTTATTTTCTTATATATATATAAAATGACTTACGTTAGTGAGATTTTACAGTGTCCGCTTCGTGGTAAAAAGACAAAAATTACATCAGTGAACAATTAAACGAGACACTTAATATACAGCTCCATATAAATGTGTCAGATAAACAAATCAAAACACGATTTTTATCCGTAAAATATGATTACGTTTTACGAATAAATGAAATGAAAGGCTTGTATTTATGCTCTTTAAATATGGTTATGTGCTGTATGACGTCCATGTTGTTATGATTGTGACAGTTGTGCTAAAAATAACCATCAGAACGATTTATAACTTGCCTCTTTTATTCGGGTGGTCGACGTCTAACTGTGAACACTTTGTGTCAGCTTGGTTCGATAGTAATAAACGAAAATAAACACAACTCCGAGTTGGATACCATTGATAATGTCATGAATTATTTTTCAGACTCTGAAATTAATAATAGTAATGAATAAATAAATAAATAAATGAATAAATAAATAAATAAATCAAATAATTAACAAATAAAATAAGATAAAATACTAAATGTTACACGTTTATTTTGCGTTTTTTGATATAGAAATCTTAGTAATAATTATATTCGGGCACTGAGACAGGATGATACTGTATTATAAATAGGTTAGCTATAAGCAGACTGGAAACTAAGAATATCGTTTTGTAAAAAGTAGTGGAACTGTATATAATAAAAAACAAAAATTGCTCATTTATTATTATTATTATGATCATCATCATCATTTATTTTTTATTTCAAAAGCCTTGATTTAAAATATTTTAGTGAAAAATCCTATTCCAATTTTAGATGATGTCTTGAAAAAAGATAAGTTTGTTAAAAACTGTTTTATATATATATATATAATATCTTTCTCTTTTTTTTTTTAAATTTCATTAGCTTGTAAATATACAGAAAAGAATGAATATTTATAAAATATTACAGTTACATTTGTCAACTTCTAAAGTTGATTATAAATAATTTATAAGAAGTGGTGGTGATGATTGAAGGTGTGTATGTGTATGTGTGTGTGCCTTTTTTGTGTGTGTGTGTGTGTTTTATATTTGTTTTACTAATGCATTATTATTATGATTATTATTATTATTATTATAGACCGGTTTCGTCCCAGAAAGAATGGACAGAAGCCTTATTCTATTTTATTTTTTTTAAATAATAATAATGATAATTATAATAGCTGCAACAATAAAAAACACAACTGTACTCATACCCATACAAGTGAATACATTTTAAAAATGAAATAAAATAAAGTTGGGTCTACCTTTCCGTGGTGCTGCAGTGGCTTTCTGTTTTCTAGTATTTACTTACAGGGCGTTGTAAACCAGTTTAATTCAGAAGTAAACTTTGCACATTTAGAAAGAACTACTTGTATTGACTCTCTCTCTCTCTCTCTCTCTCTCTCTCTCTCTCTCTCTCTCTCTCTCTCTCTCTCTCTCTCTCTCTCTCTCTCTGTCTGTCTGTCTGTCTGTGTCTCTCTCTCTCTCTCTCTCTCTCTCTCTCTCTTTCTCTCTCTCTCTCACTCTTTCTCTCTCTCACTCTCACACACACATACATACAAAATAAGATAATCATTATCTTCGTTTATTCAAAACTATTGTAACACTTTAAATAATCTATCTATTGACCTGTCTATCTATCTAAATATGTACATTCTTATTTTGTTACATATACAGTGTTTTGAATATGTTCGTATATATTAGACTGTCGCATATAATTTATCTAACAATAATAATAAAATGTAGATCATAAAACAGAAAAAAACATATACAAGATAAATAAATAAGCAATTTAATAAATAAATAAATACATTTTTTTTTAAATCTCCATTCAGATGTTATCGGTAAGTCATCACAGGTAGGGGTTTTGTTTGAATATGGAAATGGCTCTTAAGACGAATGTCCGTAAAACACAGATTTATGAATACTGATGTTAAAACATGTTTGGCGGTATTGAATACGGTGCATAGATTAAGATAGCTGTTAAAATGTTTTTTTATTATTGTATGTCTTTTTTTTTTTTTTTTTTTTTTTTTTTTTTTCAATTTCAACCATTTTATTAGCTTGCAGAAAAGAATTAATATTTATTAAATATTTACAGTCACACTATTTTTTTTACACTTCTAAAGTTGATTACAAATACTTTATAAGAATTTGTGGTCATGACAAAAATTGTGTATTGCATGAGTGCGTGTCTGTGTGTGTGTGTGTCTGTTTGATGTTTATTTTACTGGTACAATATGTCTATGATTATGATTATTATTATTGTTATTATTATTATTATTATTATTATTATTATTATTATTATTTTTATTATTATAGACCGCCAGAAACTACTACTAGTATTGACTCTCTCTCTCTCTCTCTCTCTCTCTCTCTCTCTCTCTCTCTCTCTCTCTCTCTCTCTCTCTCTCTCTCTCTCTCTCTCTCTCTCTCTGTCTCTGTCTCTCCTTGTCTCTCTATCTCTTTCTTTCTATCTCTCTGTGTCTGTCATTCTGTATATCTTTATGCGTATCTTGAAAGAATTATTTCCGTCTGTCTGTCTGTCTCTCTGTCTGTCTGCCTTTTAATCAGTTTATCTGCCTGTCTATCTGTATATGTATATGTTTCTCTGTCTATTTATCTGTCGATATATCTGTCTGTTTGACTGTACACAGAAAACGTACTTGAGTATATATCTAGTAGCATTTCATACCGTAGACATTATCTATCTACGTAAATTATAAAGACTTAATTAAAACCTATTATAAGTATAATTGTTGTGATATTGTTCATCGATATCTATTTTTTTATATATCTGTAGTTACGATTATTTAGGTACTGATCGATATCCTTTTCATATTCATTCTATTGTTCCGTGTGTGTTTTTGTATTTATTTAATTGAAATTTTATTAAAGGTAAAAATAAAACGCCTGCTAGAATGGTAGACGTCTAACCGATTGCTAACAGCCATGTCGTGAAGTGCTGTTGACAAGTTAGAGCAGGTTGCCCAACCAGCGGCCACAACGTCTTGTTTGAAACGTAACGAGGCTGCGTGTCAGTGTAAACACTTATACAGGCTTAGTCCCATCTGGTAGAATTCCCATTTCGTAGAAAGGCTAAATGTGGTTCAGTGGTCTTATTGACATGTTTGGTTTTAGCTCAGTCATTTTAATGAACTGCACCAGATTATTTGGAAAGCGATTATTATTGTACAAATACAGTAATATCTCGCTTAACGATACCACGCTTTAACAATCTTTCTTCTTTACAAATTATATAAATAGAAATTTAATTTAATAGTTAATTGCTCGAAATAAATGATACAAATGTATACAATGCATGTTTTTAAGTCCTTTTTCTTTAATTTTTCGTTCATTCACGAGCTTCTCTCAGCTGTGTTGATCAGTTGACACGTCACACGTGCATCTGATATTCTGATTCTCTTTTGTCTTCTGCTTCGATTTAGACTTAAACTCGTTTGTAATTTACCCCTCCAATATGTCAAAACGAATAACAGTATACCGGCAAATGCTGATGATAAAAGAAACGGAAGACAATAACTTTAGAAACAAAATACATTATCTTAAATGAAACCAAACCCACAGTGAGCGGCATATAATTATTTCTTAATGTATTTGTATAAATTGATTTGTAAATGATTTACTGTTTATTTAATATCTACAATCTATTAAATCATTTATGTCTAAACTGCCATTTTATTTCTCCTTATTTCACCTCTTTTTTTTATGTCAGATCTCATCAGCGAGAAAGTAACCACTGCTTTTAACCTTAATTCTATGTAAATTAGTCTCCCGCTTACCTCACTTAACTATCGGAAGTTTTGGAACCAATTACGTCTTTAATCTGAGGTATTATTATAGTATGGATATCGCTTATCGTATGAAGTATGCAAATATGACAAATATCGAAATAATCTATGTATCGAATATAGTGAATGTAAATAATTAAAAAAGAAGGTATTTATCTAAAAGTATTCCCAATGATTTGGTCCTTCGTATAAACTTTTTCAGTCATAGCCAGAGTATTTGCAGGTCATAATATCTTTAGTGTACACACTATTAATATACTATGCCACATATATTGTATAATATGTGCACAATCTGAATATGTATGTGTGCATAATGTAAATATGATCAGTAACAGATATCTTGTACATGTTTAAGCTGAATACGGTTGAATTCGAAAAGTTAATGATAAATGTAACATTCAAATATTCTATTTACTGAATATAAGTAAATTACTGAATTAGTTATTTATAATATTTTTGTCGTATTCTCTTACAGAAGCAAGCCGTTTTTCTTTTCTTTCATTCTTTTTTCGTTTTATTTTTTAATAGATAGATGAAACTGACGTAAAATTGTTTATTATTGGTTGCTTGTTTTGTAACGGAAATGAAATGTTTATGAATTAGAAATGACCAGTTTAAAAAAAAAAAAATAAATAAAAAAATAAATAAATAATAATAATAATAGTAACAGTAATTATAATAAGAAGAATAAGAAGAATAAGAATAATAATAATAATAACAACAATAATAGTAATAATATTATAATAATAATAATGTTGATGATGATAATTATGATGATAATAATGAGAAGGAGGAAGATGATGAAATAATGAAAAAGTAACAAATCAACAACAAATAAGTTGTGTTGCTTATTCTGCTTTCGGTTGATGTTACATAATCGATTTAGGAACAATGCGCTCCCCCTCTGAATGTTAGAAAGAAACCAGATGTATGCACAGGCCAAGTTCATTATATACAGAGATAATCAGGTATTGCGGTAGATCATCTTTTTCTACGAAATGGGAATTATACCAAATGGGAAGACACCCTTATACAACACGAGTTTCCTATGACTATCAGATGCCGTATGCAACAAGGCGTCCAGCATTCATTTTTAGATCCCACAGTTTTAAAGTTGTTATTTAATAAAAGTAATAAATAATATTAATAACTGTTTTATTTTGTGTTTAATCATATAGACAGACACAACAAAAACAACATACAAACACATACAGCGCGCTACATACAGACACACACAATAAATAAACACAGCGAGCACGCTCACACATGTATACAAAGAAAACGTTACATCACTTTTCTGCTGTTTTTCTCGTTTCCTTTTAACATTTCATCACCTTGTAAAGCAGTATTAGACGTTGTTAAAAGCAGTACTGGTAATCATTGTGCTAATAATAACCGATGTGTATAACAATATTGTTTCTCGATGCTGAAAAGTGTCTCCTTAAGAGAGTCTCCTCCCTCGGTAGGAGCCCGTCCTCCTTCCAGTTTGATTTCCTGTCTTGCGTGGGAGTTTCTCGGGTCAGGGTTCTGTGACGTCATTGTGTCAATACAAGTAACTCGAACCCCTTGAAGTGTTTATCTTTTAAATCGCAAAGAGTTTACTCTGAAAAATGTAACATAAAACGGAAATGAGTAATGCGTTCGCGCCAGATCAGTGAAAGAGACTAATGATTTTAAAAGAGTACTAGCATTAGCAAAGCAAAACAAAACTTAACTTAGGAGAAAAAAAACAACAACAACAGTGATAAAAGATAACACTGCTCACACGGTAAAGCAGAATCTGTAAAATCATTAGTGAATATTACATCCAAGAACATTACAATTCAGTAGACATTCGTCATTGATCACATTCGTCATTTAAACATGTTGACATTGATCGATGAGACAACATTGTGTGCAAAATATTTATTATTATTATCATTATTATTACTGATATTATTATTATTATTATTATATTATTATTATTATTATTATTATTATTATTATTAATACAACACTATCTACCAACCAGTTGCTATCAAAATATGCCTTTAGTAAGTAAACATGTTAACTTATGTGAATACTTTTTCTTCTTTTCTTTTTTTTGTATTCATATGAATAAAATAACTGAGTGATTATCATTGAAAATGTATGCAAGTCTCATTTAAATGAAAGGTGCACTGATGCGTTTTATTAGAAAAAGTAATAGGTACAAAGAGAGATCGGTCACAATAGTGCCCTGTCGCGTTGATCACCATTGATCTGGAGACGTGTTTTCCCAGGTGTAAATATCGAGCGGGCGCTGCGAGGTGAAATAGGGTGGCAACTTTTCACTGCTCGCTCATCTCACAGATTCGGGCGCAAAAGGCGTGGATAATGTGGTCCAGGTAAGAACAAACCTTTACTTGTATAGATAGATAGATAGATAGAGAGAGAGAGAGAGAGAGAGAGAGAGAGAGAGAGAGAGAGAGAGAGAGAGAGAGAGAGAGAGAGAGAGAGAGAGAGAGAGATAGGTAGGTAGGTAGATAAGTAGATAAGTAGATAGATAGATAGATAAGTAGATAGATAGATAAGTAGATAGATAGATAAGTAGATGGATAGATAAGTAGATAGGTAGATAAGTAGATAGGATAGATAAGTAGATAGATAAGTAGATAGATAGATAAGTAGATGGATAGATAAGTAGATAGATAGATAAGTAGATAGGTAGATAAGTAGATAGGTAGATAAGTAGATAGGTAGATAAGTAGATAGAGGTAGAGATAGATAGATAGATAGATAGGTAGGTAGGTAGATAAGTAGATAGGTAGATAAGTGGATAGGTAGATAAGTGGATAGATAGATAAGTAGATATATAGATAGATAGATAAGTAGATAGATAGATAGATAGATAGATAGATAGATAGATAGATAGATAGATAGATAGATAGATAGATAGATAGATAGATAGATAGATAGATAGATAGATAGATAGAAAAAACAATATCGGCGCACAGAAGCGGTTTCCTTTGAGAGTCCAGGTATAATTTTTAGTGTCATTATTATTATTATTAGTGTTTTAAAGACTTTAACGCTCGTTTACGACAAGCTGATGCATTTTCCAAAACGAAAAAAAGAAAGAAAACTAACGCACCTGTTTATGTGTGAACATCTGCGTAATACAGGTGTGTATATTTGTACTTGCTTAGATTTGTTTCTGTATTTAAAACATAATAATAAAAGTGGGACAAAATAATACCTAACAGTTCAATACAGGAGACTGTTCGCTTTGAACTTTCCCGTTAGCACTTCGCAAAGATCTGATTGATAAAACTGTAATTAATTCACTACATAACGGAAGAGTGAAATACGGTATTGATGACTACAAACCTGGCGTCGGTTTCTTGGTTCACGTTTGAAAGGTGAGCTGGGCAAAAACCATGTGTTAATTAACGATGGATTGAAAACTGTCCGGGTATCGATTAACTCACTAAAGGCATATTTTAGTAGTAACCGGTTGGTAGGTCGTGTCGTATTCTGACAACGACCTTGTCTATGCACCTATCGATTAATAATGCATCACATGATTAAACAAAAACTGGAAGAGGTAAATCTTTGTAAAAGTCTGTTATTAACCTGAATGTACTGGTTTACAACTAAATACAGAAAAATCGAATTCTTCTTTGATACAGAGGACAGCCATTGTAATACAATGGAAAGGTAAGTGTACTTATTTTCTTTTTTAACAGATTACCATTTTAGTCAAAGCAGATTTTTATTCAGTTGTTATTGTTGTTATTGCTCACTTTTGCTGATGTTATTTGTGTTTCTCTTTGTTTCTTTGTTTCATTTTTTTTTTCTTTGTTTAGTTCTTTCTTTCTTTTTTTCTTTTTTTTTTTTCTTTTTTTTTAACATCTTTAATTTAATATTATAAGGAAATATTTTAAAAACCGAAAACCCATTTTAGAAATAACCTTGATAACGTTTATTTTTTGTATTTATTGCAAATCAAACAATTGACCACTTCGCAACGAAATGTTGTAAATAAATCTGGAAATTTAATCTGGAAATTAAAAAAAATAAAGTAAAACGTCTTGCTGAAATCGATTTGGAGTTATTCAGTGATTGAGTTATTTATTAAGACTTATCGAATACTGACGGGAACTCAGATAATATGAAGCTGGATAACAGTGTTCTGATAATCGGGATTTACTCTAAATAATTCTCTAGGATGATGTAGTATGCAGCATAATATGCATAGTGAAACGGACAGAAAGACAGAGATGAGAGATACATATAGATAGATTTAGATAGATATGCTCTGGATTTTATTGAATAACTCCAAACCAGTTGAACGCTAGATATTTTATTTTTATTTCTTTTATATATATATATATATATATTTATTTATAAAGGAAGGTACGTTATTAAATAAGTAAACAGGCTTTTTTTTTTTTTTAGATTACTGTTACAAAGCAGAGGTAGTAATAGGTGTAGAAATTGTTAGGATGGTAGTAGCGGCGATGGTAATAAAATCAGTACAATGTAGTAGTAACAGAAGCCGAAGAAGAAGAAATAGTAGTAATAGAACTGTAGCACTTCTTTATTGTAGCATATCTAGCTGTAGTTGGTAACAGCAGTAGCACTAACAGCCGAGAAATAGCAGTAGTAACATAAGCAGTTTTAGTAGTAATAGTGGTAGTACTACTACTAGCTGTTGTAGTAGTTAACAGTAGTGGTGTACTGATGGTAACTGTAGAAGTAATGGTATTAGTAATAACAGTAGAAATTTAATTATTTATTTATTTATTTATTAATTTTCGATTCAGGTAAGCTGTCTACATCTTTGTTGGTTTATTTAATTGATTTTGTTCAAGGATTTCTTTTTTTACCGATATTGTATTTTGTTCTTTGTTTATTAATTATTTTTATTTAATTTCTATTTTAAATTTTGTTCCGAGATGGGTTTTAAGAAGCTGAGGTAAAGTTATTTTATTCAGTTAAAGAAACAAACAAAAGATAGATGATGAAGATGATAATAATATAATATAAATAAATAAATAAACACAAAAGTACTTTAAAATATAACGTAAAACCCTGTTAAATAGTTTAACTACCGAATACACAGCTATAACCATAAACAATTAAGCAAAAAAAAAAAAAAGACAGTAATTTATTCTAAACTTCAGTAATACATATTGTATAACAATCTGATCCTTCCAGCTAAAATATAACCATATCATGACTGAATAAATATTGCTGTGACAACGTAAGATTAATTCATAAGAATATATAATAATAAAAAATGTAAAAAAAATTAATAAATTTATAAAATAAAAAATAAAAGTCTACAAAAAATAATAATTAATATTTTTATTTATTTATTTATTTATTTTAATGTTATTTATTTATTTACTTTATTATTTATTTATTTATTTATTTATTATAATTTATTTTATTTTTTTTTTATTTTTTCAGGTTAAAGCAAGAAATCCGAACCACAAGATGTTTTCGTCTTATTACATGTATTGGAATAGTGTCATCTTTCCTGTTCATATTTTATTCGAAAACTGAATTTCATTCAACGTGGGAAATTCTTAAGAACTTTACTGAACGGTATGGAGAAACACGTAATTATTTAAATAACAGTAAGCTGATAAGTCGGAACACGGACTCACAGCCGAGCAAACTAATTTTATTAAAGAACCACATCAACTGGCTATGGTACGAAATGGCAGTCGAAGAACTTAAGTCGTGTTCTGACAACTGTACGCTTCTTAAACCACGCAGAAACATCAGCAATGTGCAAGCTGTCATATTTTACGCTGTGGGTTTTCGAGAAGATCCTCCTCCTCTTAAAGAGGCCGGACAAGTTTGGATTTATTTCTGTCTGGAGTCTCCAGCTCATTCGGCAGATTTCAATTTCAACAGAGCACCTTGGAAGAACGTAATAAACTGGACGATGACGTACAGGAGAGACTCGGAGGTGACGTATTTTTACGGAGCTTTAACGAAAAGGGAGAAAAAGGAAAATTTCAACTTCTTACCAAGTATCAAGAATAAAACCAAACAAGTTGCATGGTTTGTTAGTCACTGTGGTTCGCCAAGTAAGAGAGAACAGTACGTACAGCAGCTGAAAAAATACATTTCCATCGATGTATTTGGTTTGTGTGGAAGCAAAAATGTGGCAGAGATGAACAAAAGAAGTGTAATTCAATACTTAGTAGGGATTACAAGTTTTACTTATCGTTTGAAAACAGTCTATGTAATGACTATATAACTGAAAAAGCATTCGGCTATATGCAATTAGACATTGTGATTGTAGTCAGAGGTGGAGCAAATTATAGTCAAATTTTGCCTCCAAAGTCTTACATCAATGCTGCCGATTTCAAGAGTCCTAAACAACTTGCTGAGTATCTTCTTTATTTAGACAGAAATGTCACAGCCTACGTAGAATATCTTGAGTGGAAAAATTATTACAAGCCTAAAAAGAATTCTGTTGGCATATGTAAACTGTGCCACAAACTCTGGGAGTCTTCTAAACAAACCAAAGTTTATGATAATGTTTATGACTGGTGGCATCGTGATACATGCTACCGTCCAAAGGATTTGGTTTAATATCATTATAATGAATCTGTGAATACACTCTTTGTTACTGATAGTAAAATAATTTTCTCGACGTGTTATAAACTGTGCATTTACTGGAAACGGAAAATATTTTAAAGGATTGACCATAGGTGGACCCATCAGAAATCAGTTCTGTTTAAAACAATGGTTTCCCTGTAAACAGTAAAATAATGTTTCACTGTTTTGTACTGTCTTGTTTTGTAATTCTGTTATTCATTATCAGCATGGTTTTCATTGAATCCTCTGCAAATATGTGCTTCCTCTTAATTTGCAGTTTTTGTTCCTGGAATCGGGAAATTAATTAAAATGATCCTTATATAATTAATAACGAATCTGTACACATAATAAGAAGTAATTAGAGATTTTAATGGGAATGTAGAATTTGATGTGTCTATATTTACAGCTGACTGTCTATAAGCAGAACGCTGTATTTGTCGATAACGAAGACTGGATTTTTCTATCGATGTTTAGAGTGAGAAAATAGTAGACCACTGACTGTTGATCGTGTATAATTAATTACACTGAATTAACATTGTGTGACAGAGAGCGATGAATCGTATTTTCGTTAATTAAAAAATAAGAACAAATAAATAAATAAATAAAAATAATAATAAGAAGAAAACGAAACAAAGGAATAATAAATAATAAAAATAAAAATTCTATATGATGAGCATGCGCGCTTTCGGATACAAATTTCCGGTAAGATAAAGAAGAAAACATTTTTTTTGCAGTTGTTATTATTATTGTTGTTGTTGTTGTTGATGCTGTTTGCTTTAGTTTGGAGCTTACCCTCTCAAATGATCATAGGTCTTATTAACAGCCATTACTATTTTAAAATATAATCATATTTTTCCTATTAAACAAAATATTATATGAAAATATATTTGGATGTTTAGTATATTTACCTGGCACTTTTTCTCGCATTTAATAATACAGAATCATTTCATTGAAATTCATAGTTGTTCATGTTCATTGTTCATTAGACTGACATTGTTCACAGATCTATGGAGCTATGCCCGTAATACAATTACAGTATTTTTTGTTGCAAGGTTAATCAGGCGTCAGTTTGTAGACATCAGGGATTACGAAACGACCATATTACGTAAAATATCTTGTCTTCAACGTCCTATCTCCTTTGTATGCAATGAATGTATCGTTCAGGGCAAGGCTAGTTAGTAATCAAAATTTATAAAAAATAAATTCTCATTTTTATGTGTGTTTGTTGGTTTTTGTGTGTGTGTGTGTGTCTCTGTTTTTGTGTGAGTCTGTTTTCCTTCTGTTTCTTTTATTATTATTTTTATTATTATTATTATTATTATTATTATTATTATTATTATTATAAAAGATTATTAGACAAGTGCCTGTATACTAGCTCTAGTGTTTAGCTGATGTAACCTGACTATTTAATACTGTATTCCTGGCAGCTACAATTTTATGTAATATCCAACAGAGTAACGCAACAACACAAGCTGTTGCCTTATTATAATCTCTTTGACATGATTTTAGTTTATTTTTTTATTTTTTGGGGCTGTCGGTCTTTGTTTCTTTTTTAGAAATAAATAAACACCAGTAATAAAATATAGATCACAGAATAGAAAATGGTACGAAATCAATACACAACAAACAAACAAAATAATAAATAAATAAATAAATTAATTAATTAATTAATTAATACATTTTTAAAAATCTCTATTCAGATGTTATCGGTAAGCGTCATCACAGGTAAGGTTTGTGTGTGAAAATGATTTGCCAAGAACCAGAAACATTTATTTACTTACTTAATTATTTATTTATTTATTTATTTATTTATTTGTATGTTTGCTTGTTTGTTTCGTGTGTTTGTTTCTTATTTACAACACATCTTCCATAACTCTTAGGAACATATTTAGGGGCTAAAAACTACCACTATTTCATAAACAAAAGAAAGTACTAATACTATCACCGCCACTACGTTTTAAACTATTATTGACAATATATTAAATGTTACTGTTATTGCTGAAACTACTAGTACATCACTAGCCTCTTCAAGTACTGTTATTTCTTCAATTACTATTTTTACTTCTTTTATTAATTCAGATGTTACTTTCCTAGCTACTACTTCAGAAACAGACACGAATACTGCTACAAACCTATAATTATTACTTCTACTACTGTTGCTGTTACCATAACTACGACTATTAACGTTTCCACTAGTATTGTTATCCCTATTACTACTATTACTACTGTTCATACACACATACCCACCTAACCATGCACTGATATCAGTCGCTCTCTCCATCACTGTGTCTTTGTCTGCCCGTCTGACTGTCCATATTGTGCAAGCAACGCCATCCTCAGTATTTATTTACAGTGAAACCTCAGTTATACGAACATTAATTTCGTATTATCTGAACAAGATTTCAAGATCCCGTGAATATTGAATTAGCGATGATATGTATAATACGACATACGAGAATGATACCTATGCTGCCAGTTTATTGTTTCGTTTGTAATTATTAGGAAACAAATTCAAATTACTCAGAAAACACCTGAACCAATCACATCAGGCTGATATTAGTCGACTCTCGTTGTACCACTGCGTCTTTGTTTTACATTTATCATAATTACCCAAGTGCTATTGTACATATTTTTATACTTCTGTACGTTATTATAAATCCATCGTCATGTTATAATTAGATTAACTCTTGAATTGTAAATATCCTGATATACAGAAAATTATAATCTGAGTGTATAAAGTTCAGTTATTTTCAGTCGGTTTCAAAAGCACTGAAATAACTTTAAGACACTAAAAAGGTAAGAAAAGCCACACTAAATGACTTAACGTTGGTGTTGTCTTTACTCACTCTACAGCTGTCTCGCATGTTCGCTGATCAGCTTGTCTTTGAAGAGAAACCAAACAACTTCGAGATTTAACTGCGTCCGCATTTGGTGAAAGGACAAAAATAACTGCACAACATTACAAGAGTGAACAATTAAACAAGACACTAAATATACAGCTCCGAATATATTTGTCACATAATCAAAACTAAACACGATCTTTATCTGCAAAATATTATTAGTTTTACAACTAACAGAAGAGAAAGGCATGCATTTAAACGTGGATATGTTCAGTATGCCCTTCTTGTTTTGGGGGTTATTTTTTGTATCGATAGCTAACGAAGGAAATATAACCAATCCTTTCTTTTAGATGATCGAGGTCTAACTATAATGCTATTTTCACTTGACACTTATATGTCAATTTGGTTCGGTTATGAAAAAAGAAAAAAGATAAACATCACTCGTAGTTCTAGTTTTGTAGGTAGAAACGTACCACTGATAACAAAATAAAATAAAACAACTGAAATAAATAAATAAATAAATAAAAAAATTTCTACTGTTATTATTACAGTTACCATGATTACTACCACTATTACTATTACCACTATAACAACTGGTAGTACTGAACAAGCGTAACCAGATTATGGGGTTTTATATCGGTTAAATACATAAATAAATAAAAAATGTATTGCTTTGTTTTGTTTGTTTGTTTTAGTTGTTGTTTTATTTTTTTTTTTCATTCTTATCATTATTGTTTTGTTGTTTTTTTAATATGATTTTTTTTTTTTTTTTTTTTTTTTTTTAATTAATGAAAACACGACTCGTAGCTCTCTCAACAAAAATATTAATTCAATGTAATTAATTAAACACGAACAACATCGATAGAAAAACCCAGTCAATTCCCGCTGTACAGTTTGTAACATGATGAGATCATTATTTGACTATCAGTAACAAGGATTGTATTTGTGTATCACACAGAGTTATTCATTTTTTTATTGATCATTAGAAATAAATAAATAAATAAATAATTAAATAGACAAATTAATAAACTAATTATTCTTATTTGTTTGTTCGTTCGTTCATTTAAAATGAAATAAACTAAAATGAAAACCAAAGACAAAGAGCAGAATAACAACTCCAGAGTTACATTCAATATTAAACAACAGTATAAAATACCATAGTCATATAATAAATATGATATTTATTATAGGAAGTACCGGCTTTCATATAGCATCTTGGTACCACATAGAAGATTGAAAATAAAAACAAAAAACAAAATACAATTTTCAAAAAGTAGCATTATAGATAACAACAACAACAACAATAAAGCACAATGGATAGATATGAAGTTTGTCCTGGTTTCATTGACTGGTTTGCTTTCTAAAAATTTCTGTAAATCAGTTTTAAACATTTCAAGATTTGACTGAACAAGTGGTATATGCTATCCGCAATGGCTTTTAACTAACAAAGGGCATCACAGCAAAGTGTTGCTTTTACTGCGTGTCACAGTTGCCATGAAACACACACACACACACACACACACACACACACTCATTCACAGATACACAATCACAGATTCACCGATATACACATACACATACACACATATACACTCACATTGACACATATACATACTCACACATATAATTATAAGCACGCTCAGAAATACACACACACAGAGAGACACAGAGAAATATACATAACTGTAATACAAGTAGGAACAAGTCAGTTCATGTAAACAGAGATAAATGTCTTGGGTCGACGTTTTTATTATTATTATTTCTTTTCTTTTTTTTGAATTTACAGATTCGTTGCAATGATATTCACCTAAATTCTTTGGAGAGAAGCAAGTATTACGATGACACGAGTCATAAACATTATCATAAACTTTGGTTTGTTTCATTGTAGTAATATTAAACCAAATCCTTTGGTGTATAACAGGTATTACGATGCCACCAGTCATAAACATTATCATAAACTTTGGTTTGTTTAGAAGACTCCCACAGTTTGTGGCACAGTTTACATATGCCAACAGAATCCTTTTTAGGCTTGTAATAATTTTTCCACTCAAGATATTCTACGTAGGCTGTGAGATTTCTGTCTAAATAAAGAAGATACTCGGCAAGTTGTTTAGGACTCTTGAAATCGGCAGCATTGATGTAAGACTTTGGAGGCAAAATTTGACTATAATTTGCTCCACCTCTGACTACGATCACAACGTCTAATTGCATATATCGGAATGCTTTTTCAGTTATATAGTCATCACATAGACTGTTTTCAAACGATAAGTAAAACTTGTAATCCCTACTAAGTACTGAATTACATTTGTTTTGTTCGTTCAAGCCACATTTTTTGCTTCCACACTTACCAAATACATCGACAGAAATGTATTTTTTCAGCTGCCGTACGTACTGTTCTCTCTTACTTGGAGTACCACAGTGACTAACAAACCATGCAACTTGTTTGGTTTTATTCTTCACGCTTGGTAAGAAGTTGAAATTTTCTTTTCTTTCCCTTTTTGCGAAAGCTCCGTAAAAACAAGGAACATCCGAGTCTCTCCTATACGTCATCGTCCAGTTTATTACGTTCTTCCAAGGTGCTCTGTTGAAATTGAAATCTGCTGAACGAGTTGGTGGCTCCAGACAGAAATAAACCCAAACTTGTCCGGCTTCCTTACGAGGAGGAGGATCTTCTCGAAAACCCACAGCGTAAAATATGACAGCTTGGACATTGCTGATGTTTCTGCGTGGTTTAAGAAGCGTACAGTTGGCAGAACACGACTTAAGTTCTTCGACTGCCATTTTGTACCACGACCAGTTGATGTGGTTCTTTAATAAAATTAGTTTGCTCGGCTGTGAGTCCGTGTTCCGACTTATCAGCTTATTATTTATTAAATAATTACGTGTTTCTCCATACCGTTCAGTAAAGTTCTTAACGATTTCACCCGTTGAATGAAATTCAGTTTTCGAATAAAATATGAACAGGAAAGATGACACAATTCCAATAGATGTAATAAGACGAAAACATCTTGTGGGTCGGATTTGTTGTTGTAACCTGAAAAAGAAAATTTCACATTATAATATTCAACGTTACAGAAATTATTTTGTTTTAATATACTTTTATTTTACTGTAACGTAAAAACCAAAAGTAAAATAAAATAATAATAACAATAATAATAATAATAATAATAATAATAATAATAATAATAATAATAATTATTATTATTATTATTATTATTATTATTATTATTATTATTATTATCATTATCATTATTATTAATCATTATTGTTTGTATATATATTTTTTTATACATTTATTGATACATACATACATATATATGTGTATTTAAAAGTATATCTTTATATATATTAAACTTACGTGGTCATAGTAATGTTTATTAGTTATGATATGGTGAAATTTGAGCTGGAATCATTAAAATAGCTTTACCTCAATTTCTGAAATGCCATCTTGCGAATCCAATAAGTTACACAAGCTGTTGCCTTTGCTATATGTTATCCATTTCATATGACAAAATTTGAAATAGAAAATAAAAAATAAAAAAATAAAAACAAATTTAAATAAATAAAACGAAAATAATAATAATAATAACAATAATAATAATAGTAATTAATAATAATAATAATAATAATAATAATAATAATAATAATAATAATAATAATAATAATCATAAATAAATAAATAAATAAATACATTTTTACTGTTACTAGTAATACCATTTCTACTACAGTTACCATCATTAGTACCACTGTTACTACTATTACTGCTGCAACAGCTAGTAGTAGTACCATCACTATTACTACTGCAACTGCTTATGTTACTACTGCTATTTCCCGGTTGTTAGTGCAACTGCTGCTACCAGCTACAACTAGATTTCTACTTTAAACAATTACTACAACTGTATTAGTACTATTTCTTCTTCTTCAGCTACTGTTTTGCTTCTTTGTACTGATTATGTTACCGTTGCTGCTACTAACATCCTGACTATTTCTTGTTTCTATTACTACTACTGCTATTGTTATTACTACAATACTGTTAAAATAGTTCCATATAATATTTAAATCAAAAATGTCTTGAAATAGAAAAGAACGAAAACAAATACCTTAAAAAAACAATAGAAAAACAATAACCAGAAAACAAATAAAACGTATCAAACAAAGAAACAAACACAAATACAGATAACATCAGCATATGCGAGCAATAACAACTGGTTCGAAATTTGATTGGACTAAAATAATAAATTGTTAAAAAAAAGAAAAAAGGAAAAAGGAAAAGTAGACTTACCTTTCGATAGTATTGCAATGGCTATCCTCTGCATCAAAGAAGAATTCTCTGTTTCTGTATTTACTTAAAAGGGCGTTGTAAAACAGTACATTCAAGTTAATGAGTAACAGACTTTTGTACATGTATTTTTTTAAACCAGAAACTGCTTCCAGTGTTAATAGTTTCTTTCTTTTTCTCTCTCTGTCTTTTTCTCTATCAGTTTCTCTATCTTTCGGTATGTTTATATGTCTGCCTGTGGTTCTGTCTATCTTTATGTCTGTCTATCTATCAGTCTGTCTGTTTGTATGTCGGTCTATCTCTCTGTCTGTCTGCCTGCCTATCTGTATCTCTCAGTGTTTCTGTTTGCTATTAACGAAGATTTACCTCTTCCAGTTTTCGTTTAAACGTATGTAGTCATTGTGTAGCTATTAATCGATAGATTCATAGCTGTTTTATTTATGTAAAATTGATACCCCGATATTTTTTATTCAACTGTTAATTAGAAAGTGCTGACGTGAAGCTTGGAAGTGAACAGTCTGCTGTATTGTTCTGTTAGATACTTTTTTTCTTTTATTGTTATTTTTTAAATACAGAAACAAACAGTTTTAGTAATTAAATCTTCGTGTTTGTTTTGAAAGAATGTGACACATATATACATAAACGTATCATATTATTAAAGCAAATAACAGGATCTCGCAAAAAGAAGAAAAGCAAAGTATTTGAATATTAAAATGCAGGCATTGTTTTGTTCCATAGCATTAAATAGCAAAAACTCTAACTTGTTAAGTGCACTTCACGACCTGGCTGTTAGAAACCGGATAGATGTATACCATTCTAGCAGGCGCTTTTCTTTTTCTTTTTATCTTATAAATTATCTTTACCAATAACGACATTTTAATTAAGTAAATACAAAAACACACACGGAACAGTAGAATTAATATGAGTAGGATATTGATCAGTACCTATATAAACATAATTATAGACACACACACACACACACACACACACACACACACACACACACACACACACATATATATATATATCGATTAACAACATCACAGAAATTATACTTATAATAGTTTTAATTGATACTGATAATTTACATAGATACCTAAAGACTACGGTATAATATGTTGCAAGAGATGTACTTAGGTACGTTTTTTGTGTACAAACAAACAGATAGACAGATATACAGACAGATATATGTAGAGAGAAACATATACAGGGAGAGATAGACAGACGGACAGACATAATTCGTTCTAGAGAATGAAAGATAGATAGGTGTGACTAGAAGAGAGAGAGAGAGAGAGAGAGAGAGAGAGAGAGAGAGAGAGAGAGAGAGAGAGAGAGAGAGAGAGAGAGAGAGAGAGAGAGAGAGAGAGAGAGAGAGAGATCAATACAATTAGAATTTCTATTTTAGACAAATAAATGTACAGTTTACTTCAGAATTAAACTGAATGTCCTGGTTTACAATGCCCTGTAAGTAAATACTAGAAAACAGAGAGACTATGAGGTACCATGGAAAGGTAGACCCATTTTATTTTATTTTATCTTTAAAATGCATTCACTTGTATGTGTCTGGTTTTTAATTTTGCTCGTATTATAATTATCATTATTATTGCTTTAAAAAAATAAATAAATAAATAAATAAATTAAAAAATATTAAAAATAAAAAATAATAAAATAAGCCGTCTTTCCATTCTTTCCGGGACGAAGGCGGTCTATAATAATAATAATAATAATAATAATAATAATAATAATAATAATAATAATTTTGCACAGTAAAATAAACACAAAACATACACACACACACACACACACACCTATGCACATACGCAGTTTCAGTTATCAACACAGCTTCTTATAAATTATTTGTAATCAACTATAAACGTTGAAAAAAGAAAAGAGTAACTGTAAAATTTAATGAATATTCATTCATTAATGGGACTTTACAATGTAATAAAATGGTTGAAATTTGAAAACAAAAAAAGATATACAGAATATTATTTAGTTACTCATTTAACAGCTTTCTTTTAATCTCTGGACCTTATTTAATACTGCCAAACCTGTTTTGGCATCAGCAGTTATAAATCTGTGGTTTACGGACATTCGTATAATGAGCCAGTTAGCTGTTAATAAATCCAGTAAAAAAAATATGCACAAATCCACAATTTATTTTTTACAAAACGATATTCTTAGTTTCCAGTTTACTTATAGCTAACCGATTTATAATACAATATCATCCGTCTGAGTGCCCGAAGATAATTATTACTAAGATTTCATGTTTCAAAAAACGCAAAATAAACATATATCACCCAAACAAGAGGAGCGATTTATATTTCGGTCTGATAGTTATTTTTAGGATAACTGTCATGATCATAAAAACAAGGACGCCATACTGCACATAATCACGCTTCAAGAACATAAGAGCATGCCTTTCATTTCGTTTAGTCGTAAAACATAATCATATTTTACAGATAAAGATCGTGTTTTGTTTTGATTAACTGACAAACGTATACGGAGATGTATATTCAGTGTCTTGTATCATCGCTAATAAAATATTCACGGTACCTTGAAATCTTGTTCAGATAATACGAAATTAAATGTTCGGATAACCGAGGTTTCACTGTAAATAAATATTGACGATAGTGTTGTATGCACAATACGGACAATCAAACGAACAAAGACACACTGGTGAACAGAGCTAGGGAAATTGAGAGAGAGAGAGAGAGAGAGAGAGAGAGAGAGAGAGAGAGAGAGAGAGAGAGAGAGAGAGAGAGAGAGAGAGAGAGAGAGAGAGAGAGAGAGAGAAAGAGAGAAAGAGAGAGAGTACGCGTAAGTATGTATATATGAATGTATGTGTGTGCGTGTGTGTATGAGTGTGTGTCTGAGTGTGTGAAATAATAACAGTAATGGCAGCAATAATAATAATAAAATAGTTTTAGAAGAAGAACAAGAAGAAGAGGAAAGAGAAGTAATAGTAATAGCACTAGTAGGAGTAATGGTAGCTATAGCAGTAATATTAATATACGAAGTAGTAACAGTAAAAATACGAGTAGTAGTAATAGTATTAGTAGTGATAGGAGTAACAATTTAGTAATAATAGTGGACATTTAGTAGATATATTGCATGGAGATTTTTAAAAATGTATTTATTTATTTATTTATTTATTTATTTATTTATTTATTTATGTATCATTTTTTTGTTTGTTTGTTTCTTTCTTTCTTTCCTATATGATTTTCTGTTTTATGATCTACATTTTATTACTGGTATTTATTTATTTACTAAAAAATTAAAAACAAAAAACTCAATCATATAAAAGAAATTATAATAAAGGCAACAGCTTGTGTTCCTGCGTTATTGTGTTTGATATTACATAAAATTTTAACTGCTCGTAATACCGTATTAAATAGTCATGTTACATCAACTAAACACTGGCGTTAGTATACAGGCACCTTCGTCATACTTTGTTCAGTTTACTAATATTTTATAATAATAATAATAATAATAATAATAATAATAATAACACTAATAGTAATAATAATAATAATGATTGAGTTCGACCACTTTTTACGAAACGATATTTTTAGTTTCTCCTCTACTTATAGCTACCCTATTTATAATGCAGTATCATCCGTCTCATTTTCTGAAGATAATTATTACAAAGATTTCCTGTATCAAAAAACGCAAAGTAAAGTGTAGCAATTATTATTTTATCTTATTTTATTTATTTATTTATTTATTTCTTATAATTCTTATTATTAATAATAATTTCAAACTGAAAAAAACATCGTGACATTATCAGTGGTACGTTTCTAGCAAGGAAAGTAGAACTGGGAGTGATGTTTATCTTTTTCTTTTGTCATTACCGAACCAAGATGACGTAACAGTGTTATCTAATAGTAGTATTACAGTCAGAGTTCGATCACCCAAACAAGAAGAGCGAGTTATATTTCGGTCTGATAGTTGTTCTTAGGACAATTGTCATGATCATAAAAGCAAGGACGTCATATCGCACATAATCACGTTTAAAGAGTATAAGTACAAGCCTTTCATTTCATTTAGTCGTAAAACGTAATCATATTTTACGGATAAAGATCGTGTTTTGTTTTCATTAACTGACAAACGTATACGGAGCTGTATATTCAGTGTCTTCTTTAATTGTTCACTGTTGTAATCTTGTGAAGCGGACACTGTAAAATCTCGCTTTTCTGGGCAGTTGTCTGTGTTGCTTCCTTTCTGTTCAAAGACAAACTGATCAGCGAGCATACAAGACAGGTGTACACTGAGTAAAGACAACACCAACGTAAGTCGTTTACAGTGACTTTTGTTACTTTTTTTATGTCTTAAAATTATTTCAGTCCTTTTGAAAACGACTGAAAATAATTGAATTTGATACACTCTGGTCATACGTTTCTGTGTATCAGGATATTTACAATACAACTGTTGATCTAATTATAACATGACGGTGGATTTATGATAACGTACACAAGTATAAAAGTATGTACAATAGCACTTGGCTAATTATTATAAATGTAAAAAAAAAAAGACGCAGTGGTACAATTAGTGTCGAGTAATATCAGTCTTATTTGATTGGTTCACATGTTTTCTGAGTAATTCGAATTTGTTTGCTAATAATTACAAACGAAACAACGAACTGGCAGCATAGGTATAATTGTCGAGTATTACTGTATATTATACACATCATCGCTGTTTGTTTGTTTGTTTATTTCCTACATGATTTTCTGTTTTATGATCTACATTTTATTACTGGTATTTATTTATTTACTAAAAAATCAAACAAAAAACTCAATCATATAAAAGAAATTATAATGAAGGCAACAGCTTGTGTTCCTGCTTTACTGTATTGGACATTACATAAATTTTAACTGCCCTGAACACAGTATTAAATAGTCATGTTACATCAGCTAAACACTGGCGTTAATTTACAGGCATCTTCGTTATTCTTTGTTCAGTTTACTAATATTTTATAATAATAATAATAATAATAATCATAATAATAATATAACACCTTTTTTTAAATAACTGGGATTTTGGACGTAATTATATTTTATGACATAGCCTAACAAGATATTCTGGGAAAGATAGCAGAAAAGAAAACAATAATACAATTATTAAAAAAAACAGGATCATGCAATGTTTTCATTCCTTTTATCTCCATGTGACACAAGAACTGTCATAATTAAATTTTCATACACGTATTTTTCAGAAGTTACAATCCGAAGACGTCTATTTTATCACATAGCCTAACAAGATATTCTGGGAAAGATAGCAGAAAAGAAAACAATAATAAAATTATAAAAAAAACAGGATCATGCAATGTTTTCATTCCTTTTATCTCCATGTGACAAAAGAACTGTCATAATTAAATTTGGATTCACTTATTTTTCAGAAGTTACAATCCGAAGACAATGAAGAAACTTTTTGGAATTATTTCGGCGATTTCTCTCTTGACTGGCTTCTATCTCTTGTCATCACTGAACGTAATACCAAATAATTTGATGTCTGATTTGAAGACCCATCTGCAACACAATCATTCGCTACTCATCTTCAGCCATGGAGAAAAAGTTAAAAATATTACCACAAAGCTTCCTGACAAAGATACCAATAATACTGCGGTTAGAAAACGTATTTTTCTGAAAAACAATCCGGATTGGCCGTGGTTTCAGGCAGCTATCACGGAATTAGAATCATGCCCAGGTAATTGCTCTCTAGAAAAGACGGGAAGGAATCTAACTGGTTATGATGCTGTTATATTCTATGCCGTGGGATACACACAGGAATTACCTCCTCCAAAGATTCCCGGTCAAATCTGGATTTTTTTCACCATTGAATCTCCTAAGTACACGACAGGTAAACAATTTAAAAACAAGGAATGGAGAGAAAAATTCAACTGGACCATGACGTACAGATTAGATTCTGATGTTTATAATCCGTATGGAAGTATAAACAGAAGGAAGACTGCTGTAAGTTTAGATTTTTCAGACGTTGTAAAGCACAAAACGAAACTGGCTGCATGGTTTGTTAGTAACTGCAAACCTCCAAGTCGACGTGAGGAATATGTACGCGAGTTGAAGAAATTTATTTCCGTCGACATTTATGGAAGATGCGGTGATAAAAAGTGCCATAATGCTAAAGACAATTGCAATTTACTGCTCACGAGGGATTATAAGTTTTATTTGGCGTTTGAAAACAGTTTCTGTTACGATTACGTTACAGAAAAATCATTCCACTATATGGAACTTGATATTGTGCTAGTAGTAAGAGGTGGGGCGAATTACACAAAAGTTCTACCACCAAAGTCATACATCAATACAGCAGATTTTAAAAGTCCCAAACATTTAGCTGAATATCTTCTTTATTTGGACAAGAATGACACAGCCTATGTCGAGTTTTTGGAATGGAAAAAGTATTATACGTCTGGAAAAAGACACGTTGGTATCTGTGAACTGTGCAAGAAACTTCATAATCCCGTTGTAAAAGAGAAAGTGTATCCTGACATCCATTCCTGGTATTTTGTTAATAAATGTTTTCCTCCAAAAGATTTAATTTGAAGTAACATTTACAATGTGTTGTTTAAAGCAGACTGATTCTATTAATATTGTGAATGAACAGCAGCAGTAGTAATGTTGATTATAGTAATAACAACAGAAGAATAATAGTAGTTGTTTACACATACATACATACATACGTACGTGTACGTACATACATACACAGATGTAAACACATACACATGCAGATACAGGTACATATACACACATAAACTCAACAATGATTATATAAAAAATACCTGTATCACGAAATGCTGTACTTTCTGTATGTTTGTCTGATCGTGCGAAGAAAAAGCCAGTACACGTTCTTTTCACATCCGTCTGATAGAATCAATGATATTTGAAATTCAACCAATGTTTGTCTGATATAAATATAACTTCATTTTCTTGATAAAGAATAACAAAATGAAAATAATTATTAAATTACAAAGAGCTTTTTCGAATGGATTGTTGACAGTTTGTAACTGGTAAGTAGGACCAACATTCATGAACGTTGATAATATTGTAGGTTTGTACATGCTAAGAAGCTTCTAAATGTTATAGTTCAAAACTAAACAAGAGTAACTAAAATGTAATTCATAAAACTCTATTAGGAGCGTGGTTGCATGATGATGTCATTCAATGCACATTTTATTTATATTAATTTCGTTGTTGTTGCTGTTGTTTGTTTGTTACTGTAAAGATTAGATGCATAAAACTAAAAAAACTGTTTATTAATTGTCAAAATTAATTAAAATGATCATTGATATAATTAATAACGAATCTGTAAACATAACAAGAAGTAATTAGAGATTTTAATGGGAATGTAGAATTTGATGTGTCTATATTTACACTGAATCTATAAGCAGAACGCTGTATTTGTCGATAACGAAGACTGGATTTTTCTATCGATGTTTAGAGTGAGAAAATCGTAGACCACTGATTGTTGATCGTGTATAATTAATTACACTGAATTAACATTGTGTGACAGAGAGCGATGAATCGTATTTTCGTTAATTAAAAAAAAAAAAATAAATAAATAAATAAATAAAAAATAATAAGAAGAAGAAAACAAAAAAAGGAATAATAAATAACAGAAATAATAATTCTATATGAGGAGCACGCGCGCTTTCGGATCTAATTTCCGGTAAGATAATGAAGAAAACATTTTTCCACTTGTTATTATTATTATTATTGTTGTTGTTGTTGTTGCTGCTGTTTGCTTTAATTTGGAGCATACTCTCTCAAATGATCATAGGTCTTATTAACAGCCATTACTTTTTAAAATATAATCATAATTTTCCTATTAAACAAGATATTATATGAAAATATATTTGGATGTCTAGTATACTTACCTGGCATTTAATAAAACAGAGGCATTTCATTGAAATTCATAGTCGTTCATGTTCATTGTTCAGAGACCTGTGGATCTATTCTCGTAATACAATTACAGTATTTTTGTTGCAAGGTTAATCAAGCGTCAATTTGTAGACATCAGGGATTATGAAACGACCCTATTACGTAAAATATCTCCTTTGTGTGCAGTGAATGTATCGTTCAAACAAATATTTATTAATCAAAATTTTAATTTTATTAATATTTGTTTTGAGCTCTATAATCAATATTACTATGATAATTAGAAGAATCCAGAGTGGATAAAAAAAAAAAAAAAAAAAAAAGACAACAAAGAACAACAACAAATAAAACACTTTGATGTCAAATTTTTATTATTATTTTATTATTATTATTATTATTTTATTATTATTATTATTATTATAAAAGACGTATTATTATTATTATTATTATTATTATTATTATTATTACTTAATTTTAGTGGATTCATAATTTTCAGGTTATTTTTTAGGTTCTCTGGATCCCTTTCTCCAACACTGTTTGTTTTTCTATTGCAATAATCGTTTTGTGTCATTTTTTTAAATAATTTTAGTATTTAATTATTACTGTTTTATCAAGAGTTTGATTATTATAATTATTATTATTATTATTATTATTATTATTATTAATTAATCGTCACGGAAAATTGTCTCATTTTATCAAATAATTTGATTTTTGCGTAAAACTAGACTTTTTTTAGCAGTCTATACATCCCTTTATAAAAAAGTGTAATATTTTTTTATATTATTAAAACATAATGTTAACGAACTTTATGTCATTCATATGTCTAAACATAAAGATTGGAAAAAAATACAAAATTCCTCAAAACCTCCTAAAAACAACATTATAGATAACAATAACAACAAAAACAACAATAAAGCACAATGTATAGATAAGAGTTTTGTCCTGGTTTCATTAACTGGTTTGCTTTCTAAAATTCTGTAAATCAGTTTTAAACATTTCAAGATTTGACTGAACATGTGGTATATCCTATCCGCAATGGCTCTTAACTAACAAAGCGCATCACAGCAAAGTGTTGCATTAATGAGTGTCACAGACATACACACACACACACACACACACATTGACACATATACATACTCAAACATCTAATTATAAGCACGCACAGAAATACACATACACACACAGAGACACACAGACATATACATAACTGTAACACAAATAGGAACAAGTCAGTTCATGTAAACAGAGATAAATGTCTTGTACTGACGTTTTATTTATTTTTTTTTTTTATTTTTTTTATTTTTTTGAATACACAGATTCATTGCAATGATATTAACCTAAATCCTTGGACAGAAGCAAGTATTACGATGCCAACAGTCATAAACATTATCATAAACTTTGGTTTCTTTCATTGTAGTAATATTAAACCAAATCCTTTGGAGTGTAACAGGTATTATTATGCCACCAGTCATAAACATTATCATAAACTTTGGTTTGTTTAGAAGACTCCCAGAGTTTGTGGCACAGTTTACATATGCCAACAAAATCCTTTTAGGTTTGTAATAATTTTTCCACTCAAGATATTCTACGTAGGCTGTGAGATTTCTGTCTAAATAAAGAAGATACTCAGCAAGTTGTTTAGGACTCTTGAAATCGGCAGCATTGATGTAAGACTTTGGAGGCAAAATTTGACTATAATTTGCTCCACCTCTGACTACGATCACAATGTCTAATTGCATATATCGGAATGCTTTTTCAGTTATATAGTCATCACATAGACTGTTTTCAAACGATAAGTAAAACTTGTAATCCCTGCTAAGTAGTGAATTACATTTGTTTTGTTCGTTCAAGACACATTTTTTGCTTCCACACTTACCAAATACATCGACAGAAATATATTTTTTCAGCTGCTGTACGTACTGGTCTCTCTTACTTGGAGTACCACAGTGACTAACAAACCATGCAACTTGTTTGGTTTTATTCTTCACGCTTGGTAAGAAGCTGAAATTTTCGTTTTTTTCCCTTTTCGCGAAAGCTCCGTAAAAATAAGTCACATCCGAGTCTCTCCTGTACGTCATCGTCCAGTTTATTACGTTCTTCCAAGGTGCTCTGTCAAAATTGGAATCTGCTGAACGAGTTGGTGGCTCCAGACAGAAATAAACCCAAACTTGTCCGGCCTCTTTATGAGGAGGAGGATCTTCTGGAAAACGAACAGCGTAAAATATGACAGCTTGGACATTGCTGATGTTTCTGCGTGGTTTAAGAAGTGTACAGTTGGCAGAACAGGACTTAAGTTCTTCGACTGCCATTTCGTACCACGACCAGTTGATGCGGTTCTTTAATAAAATTAGTTTGCTCGGCTGTGAGTCCGTGTTCCGACTTATCAGCTTACTGTTATTTAAATAATTACGTGTTTCTCCATACCGTTCAGTAAAGTTCTTAAGAATTTCCCACGTTGAATGAAATTCAGTTTTCGAATAAAATACGAACAGGAAAGATGACACAATTCCAAAAGATGTAATAAGACAAAAACTTCTTGTGGTTCCGATTTTTTGCTGTAATCTGAAAAAGAAAATTTCAGATTATAATATTCAACATTACACAAGTTATTCAATATTATTTTTATAATATATTTTTATTTTACTGTAAAAAAATAAATATAAGATAATAATAATAATAATAATAATAATAATAATAATAATTTATGAAATGTAAAAGAATAAGAAAAATGGCATAAAAATAATAATTTTTTATTATAAATGTGAGCGTGCTCGCTGAGAAAAACAGCATGTGTGTGTATGTCTGTTTTTCTTTGTATGTATGTGTTTGTATGTTGTTTTGTTTGTTTGTCTGTGTGTGTGTGTGTGTGTGTGTGTGTGTGTGTTAAAGAGAAAAAAAGAAGAAAAGCAAAGTATTTGAATATTAAAATGCAGGCATTGTTTTGTTCCATAGCATTAAATAGCAAAAACTCAAACTTGTTAAGTGCACTTCACGACCTGGCTGTTAGAAACCGGATAGATGTATACCATTCTAGCAGGCGCTTTTCTTTTTCTTTTTATCTTATAAATTATCTTTACCAATAACGACATTTTAATTAAGTAAATACAAAAACACACACGGAACAGTAGAATTAATATGAGTAGGATATTGATCAGTACCTAAATAAATATAATTATAGATATATAGAAACACCTACACACACACACACACACACACACACACACACACACACACACACACACACACTAACATATATATATATATATATATATATATATATATCGAATAACAACATCACAGGAATTATACTTATAATAGTTTTAATTAATATTGTTAATTTACATCCATATGTAATGACTACGGTATAAAATGTTGCAAGAGATGCACTTAGGTACGATTTCTGTGTACAAACAAACAGATCGACAGATATACAGACAGATAAATAGAGAGAGAAACATATACAGGGGAGAGATAGACAGAGAAAAAAACTGACAGGCAGACAGAGAGAGAGACAGACGGACAGAAATAGTTCGTTCTAGAGAAACATAAAGAAAAAGAGAATTGAAGAAAGGTGACTAGAAGAGAGAGAGAGAGAGAGAGAGAGAGAGAGAGAGAGAGAGAGAGAGAGAGAGAGAGAGAGAGAGAGAGAGAGAGAGAGAGAGAGAGAGAGAGAGAGAGAGAGAGAGAGAGAGAGAGAGAGAGATCAATACAAGTAGTAGTTTACTTCTAAATTAAACTGAATGTCCTGGTTTACAACACCCTATACTCCGCAGTACCATGGAAAGCTAGACCCATTTTATTTTGTTTTATCTCTAAAATGTATTCACTTGTATGTGTCTGGATTTTATTGTTGCTGGAATTATAATTATCATAATAATAATAATAAAAATAATAATTTTGCACAGTAAAATAAATATAAAACACAGACACACACACACATGCGCCTTTGCACATACACAGTAACAGTTATCAACACAGCTTGTTATAAATTATTTGTAATCAACTTTAAACGTTGGAAACAAAAGACTAACTGTAATATTTAATGAATATTCATTCGTTTCTGGGTCTTTACAATGCAATAAAATGGTTGAAATTTGAAAACAGGAAAATATACATATATAATATTATTTATTTATTTATTTATTTATTTATTTATTTAACAGCTTTCTTTTAATCTCTGGACCTTATTTAAAACTGCCAAACCTGTTTTGGCATCAGCATTTATAAATCTGTGGTTTACCGACATTCGTATAATGAGCCAGTTAGCTGTTAATAAATCCAGTAAAAAAAAATATGCACAAATCCACAATTTATTTTATACAAAACGATATTCTTAGTTTCCAGTCTACTTATAGCTAACCGATTTATAATACAGAATTATTCCTTTCAGTGCCCGAAGATAATTATTACAAAGAATTCCTATATTAAAAAGAAAAAATAACATATATTATTTATTATTATATCTTATTTTATTTGCTATTTATTTATTTATTTATTGATTATCATTCTTATTATTAATAATAATTTCAAGCTGAAAAAGACATCGTGACATTATCAGTGGTACGTTTCTAGCAAGGAAACTAAAACTGGGAGTGATGTTTATCTTTTTCTTTTGTCATTACCCAACCAAGATGACATAGCAGTGTTATCTGATAGTAGTAATACAGTCAGAGTTCAATCACTCAAACAAGAGGAGCGAGTTGTATTTCGGTCTGATATTTACGCAAGGACGTCATACTGCACATAATCATCTTTAAAGAGCATAAGAACAAGTCTTTCATTTGATTTAGTCGTAAAACATAATCATATTTTACAGATAAAGATCGTGTTTTTTTCTTTTTTTTTATTAACTGACAAACGTATACGGAGCTGTATATTCAGTGTCTTGTTTAAGTGTTCACTTTTGTAATCTTGTGAAGTCGTTTTTGTCCTTTTACAACAATACTGTAAAATCTCGCTTAATTGGTTATTTGTCGATGTTGTTTCCTTTCTGTTCAAAGACACACTGATCAGCGAACATACAAGACAGCCGTAGAGTGAGTAAAGACAACACCAACGTAAGTCATTTAGTGTGTCTTTTCTTACTTTTTTAGTGTATTAAAATTATTTCAGTGCTTTTGGAAATATCCAACTGAAAAGAAATGAAATTTATACACTCAGATTCCAATTTTCTGTATATCAGGATATTTACAATACAACTGTTGATCTAATTATAACATGACGGTCAATTTATGACAACGTACACAAGTATAAAAGTATGTACAATAGCACTTGGGTAATTATGATAAATGTAAAAAAAAGACGCAGTGGTACAACCAGTGTCGAGTAATATCAGTCTGATGTGATTGGTTCACATGTTTTCTGAGTAATTCGAATTTGTTTGCTAATAATAACAAACGAAACAACTAACTGGCAGCATAGGTATAATTGTCGAGTATTACTGTATATTATACACATCATCGCAAATAAAATATTCATGGCATCTTGAAATCTTGTTCAGATAATACGAAATTAAATGTTCGGATAACCGAGGTTTCACTCTAAATAAATATTGAGGATGGTGTTGTATGCAAAATACGGACAATCAAACAGTCAAAGACACACTGATGGTTAGAGCTAGGGAAATCTCTCTCTCTCTCTTCTCGAGAGAGAGAGAGAGAGAGAGAGAGAGAGAGAGAGAGAGAGAGAGAATAAGTATGTATGTATGAATGTATGTGTGTGCGTGTGTGTATGAGTGTGTGCGTGAGTGTGTGAAATAATAACAGTAATGGCAGCAATAATAATAATAAAATAGTTTTAGAAGAAGAACAAGAAGAAGAGGAAAGAGAAGTAATAGTAATAACACTAGTAGGAGCAATGGTAGCTATAGCAGTAATATTAATATACGAAGTAGTAATAGTAAAAATACGAGTAGAAGTAATAGTATTATTAGTGATAGGAGTAACAATTTAGTAATAATAGTGGAAATTTAGTAGATATATTGCAAATAACTAAATAAATAAATAAAAAAAAAAAGTATATAAATGTTTTCTGGTTCTTGGCAATTCATTTTCACACAAACACCTTACCTGTGATGACGCTACCCATAACATCTGAATGGAGATTTTTAAAAATGTATTAATTAATTAATTTATTTATTTATTTATTTATTTATTTATTTATCATTTGTTTGTTTGTTTGTTTGTTTGTTTATTTCCTACATATTTTTCTGTTTTATGATCTACATTTTTATTACTGGTATTTATTTATCATATCATCATCATGATTATTATTATTATTATTACAATTACTACTGCTACAAAGGAATTCCAATAGATAGATATAACGTAAGACACAGTCGAGCAGACAAGAATTTTAGTGAAAATCTGTAATATAAAAGATATATGGGAAGAAGTTATCAATAACTAAACAAAACAGAAACAGCAAAAAAAAAAAAAAAAAAAAAAGAAAAAGACAAGAAAAAAACGCCATAAAACACTCCCCCAAAACTCTCATCTGATACCAAAGTACACACACAGGCACGCATACGCACATACACATACACTCACACACATACACACACGCATACGCACACACACATGAGCACACACACACACTGCTTTTAGTGCGTCATTAAAATTTCCTCTCACGTTAAAACTTTTTTTTTAATAACTTGGATTTTGGACGTAATTATATTTTATGACATAGCCTAACAAGATATTCTGGGAAAGATAGCAGAAAAGAAAACAATAATAAAATTATTAAAAAACAGGATCATGCAATGTTTTCATTCCTTTTGTCTCCATGTATCAAAAGAACTGTCATAATTAAATTTGGATACATGTATTTTTCAGAAGTTACGATCCGAAGACAATGAAGAAACTTTTTGGAATTATTTCAGCGATTTCTCTCTTGACTGGCTTCTATCTCTTGTCATCACTAAATTACGTACCAAATAATTTGATGTCTGTTTTGAAGACCCACCTGCAACACAATCATTCGCTACTCATCGTCAGCCATCGAGAAAAAGTTAAAAATATTACCACAAAGCCTCCTGTCAAAGATACCAATAATACTGCGGTTAGAAAACGTATTTTTCTCATAAACATTCCGGATTGGCTACGGTTTCCGGCAGTTATCACGGAATTAGAATCATGCCCAGGTAATTGCTCTCTAGAAATGACGGGAAGGAATCTAACTGGTTATGATGCTGTTATATTCTATGCCGTGGGATACACACAGGAATTACCTCCTCCAAAGATTCCCGGTCAAATCTGGATTTTTTACACCATGGAATCTCCTCCTCACACAAGGGGAAAACAATTTAAAAACAAGGAATGGAGAGAAAAATTCAACTGGACCATGACGTACAGATTAGATTCTGATGTTTATAATCCGTATGGAAGTATAAACAGAAGGAAGACTGCTGTAAGTTTAGATTTTTCAGACGTTGTAAAGCACAAAACGAAGCTGGCTGCATGGTTTGTTAGTAACTGCAAACCTCCAAGTCGACGTGAAGAATATGTCCGCGAGTTGAAGAAGTTTATTTCCGTCGACATTTATGGAGGATGCGGTGACAAGAAATGCCCTAGAACTAACGATAATTGCAATTTACTGCTCACGAGGGATTATAAGTTTTATTTGGCGTTTGAAAACAGTTTGTGTTACGATTACGTTACCGAAAAGACATTCCACTATATTCAGCTTGATATTGTGCTAGTAGTAAGAGGTGGAGCGAATTATACAAAAATGTTTGCCACCAAAGTCCTACATCAATACAGCAGATTTTAAAAGTCCCAAACACTTAGCTGAATATCTTCTTTATTTGGACAAGAATGACACAGCTTATGTAGAGTTTTTGGAATGGAAAAAGTACTATACGTCTGGAAAAAGACACGGTGCTATCTGTGAACTGTGCAAGAAACTTCATAATCCCGTTGTAAAAGAGAAAGTGTATCCTGATATCCATTCCTGGTATTTTGTTAATACATGTTTTCCTCCTAAAGATTTAAGTTGAAGTATCATTTACAATGTGTTGTTTGAAGCAGACTGATTCTATTGATATTGTGAATGAACAGCAGCAGTAGTAGTAATGGTTGTAATGACACTAGTAATGGTCGCAGGGATATTGATTATAGTAATTACAATAGAAGAATAATAGTAGTTGTTTACACATACATATACATACATACGTACGTACATGCATACATACATACATACATACACAGATGTAAAAACATACTCATAAATATACACATCTACTCATCAATTATTACGTAAAACGTTACCTGTATCACGAATTCCTGTAATTTCAGTATGTTTTTATGATCGTGCGAAGAAAAAGTCAGTACACGTTCTTTTCACATCCATCTGATAGAATTAATGGTATTTGGAATCCAACCAATGTTTCACTGATAAAAATATAACTTTAGTTTCTTTATAAAGAATAACAAAATGAAAATAATTATTAAATTACAAAGAGCTTTTGCGAATGGATTGTTGACAGTTTGTAACTGGTAAGCAGGACCAACATTCATGAACGTTCATAATATTGTAGGTTTGTACATGCTAAGAAGCTTCTAAATGTTTGAGTTCAAAACTAAACAAAATAACTAAAATGTAATTCATAAAACTCTGTTAGGAGCGTTGCTGCATGATGACGTCATTCAATGAACGAGCAACAGTTTCATTTCTAGTGAATGCTTTTTAACTGTGAATATTAACCAAATTTAATGCAGCCATATATGCAGTTGTGATGGATATTATGGTAAATGATCGAAGAAAAGGGAGCAAGATATAAAATGTAATAAAAAAAAAAAATATATATATTATTTTCGTTGTTGTTGCTGTTGTTGTTGATGTTGTTGTTTGTTACTGTTTGTTACTGTAAAGATTAGATGCAAAAAAAAAAATGTTTATTAATTGTCAAAATCTGCATGAGGCATTTGCTGTAGTTACAGCCATGTATACGCTAAATTCTTTACGTGTCCTGTGCAGATCATTTAGTTGCAACTACAACAAATCAAACGAAGGCTACAAAAGATTTATAATAACCTGACATAGTGTTACTCATAAAATACAGAACAGTTACAGGCAGGCGCTGATCCAGTGGTGAAGGAGTGAAGAGTTAATTGAAGGTGTGTGGATGTAATCTGAATCATGTTTGTGTATTGTTTGGTTTTTAAAATTTAATTCCATTCTCGAAAATAGAAATACGTATATTTATTACATTCATCAATAAAATCAAACTATCCGTCTCTTTACAATGCAGTTAGTTTTTGTATACCTTAAAATATTACTGAAACGCCCTTTTAGGAATATCGTGTAAGTTAGTGAAGGTAGTCCAAATGTTCAACCTGTATAGATGTCAGTGGAAGATGAATGATTTAAACAACAAGCACATATTACACACTGAAAGAATATAAACACTTTCAAATACAGACACGCATACTGACATGATGTCGAATTAAATTTGTAATGTATTGTTTTCTTCTATTTTTTTATTTATAAATATAAACACACACACATACACACATATACAAGTATTTATTTATTCTATTCTATTCTATTCTATTCTACTTTTGTTTGTGTGTTTGTTTATTCGTTTCTAATTGTTTTTAATTTTTTGTTTATTTTTTTTGTTTGTTTGTTTCACAATTTGTATTGACACTGTTACTGTTGATGTTGGACACATCATCATCGTCTGCATTAGTTTGTTGCCATTGTAATTATTATTATTTTAGTTGTTGTTGTTGTTGTTATTCTTGTTCTTCTTATTACTACTACTACGATTATTATTATTATTATTATTATTATTATTATTATTATTATTATTATTATTATTATTATTATTTAGTAACTGGATATATATGCTTGTATGTATATGTTGCAGAGTAAGACCGTGCTAACGCATTGTTACACTGGCCTGTATTGAACCAGCTGTTAAACAAAACAAAAAATGCAATATATAAAAAAATAAATATATTTTTTATAAATAAATAAAACATTTTTTATAAATAAATAAAACATTTTTATTATAAATAAATAATATATGTATAAATATATATTTTTTTTTTTTCGTAAATAAATAATATATTTTTTTTTATAAATAAATAAATAAAAAGGCATTATACAGAACTTTAGCAATAGAATAACTGTCACTATATGGCGTCACAGTTGAGCTACTCCAAAAGCAAATCAGCCGTTAACTGAGGCAATAACCTGAAATAAACATCAGAAAAGAATTGATAAACGATAAAAAGCACAGGCTTTTTCTACGCAGATTTGAAAACGCCATATTGTATAGGGAGAATACATTAAAATTAAATTAAATTGTAACGGCTATATCTGATAGTTATTGAAAAAGTGGGGGAAAATAAAGAAAGAAACCAGAGAAAAGAAAGACTTGCGATAATAAAACGGAGATATTGTACATTTCTATTAACACTTGAAAAAGGGAGAGAATATCAGTGTTTGCCAAACAGCTTCTAATTATCGTTTTTGTGGTCACTTAACTCGTCTGAATGTGAACCAAAAAGGCTCTGAAGCTAGGTGTCCATCTATCTGCCTGCGAGATTACACATTAGATTTCATTTCCTTTGTAACTACTATGGAAGCACTATGAAAAAGTAAGTTGAATTCACTGCATTAGACTAAGATTTCAAATTTTAACCAAGCAAAATATAACAGCATGAAACGGTAATTTTAATTTATTATAATAGCATTTTTATTTAACCAGGTAAAATGAAATGATATGAAATTTCTTTTGCAGATATTGTGAACCGAAGAAACTGAGACAGGTTTTGTTAATGATAACTGTGATTTGCTTGGTTGCTATCGTTTCGCTGCAGTCATCACTGAAGGCTTTATCGAGGCAATTTTTGTCTGGCTGGAAGGTGTTTTGGGTAGCTTCCACTCCATCCAACAATTCCTCTCTTAATTTTACTTTTAGTGGGGAAAACAAAACAGTTTCGAACGAGTCGACAACGATCAAGGAAATTATACCAGTCACCAAACCTATTTTTCTAATGAATAATCCAAGATGGTCTTGGTTTCACTTAGCAGTCGAAGAGCTGAAATCGTGTGAAGCTAATTGTAATCTGTCTAAATCGGGAAGGAATCTAACTGGTTATGGTGCTGTTATATTCTATGCCGTGGGATACACAGAGGAATTACCTCCTCCAAAGATTCGCGGTCAAATCTGGATTTTTTTCACCATTGAATCTCCTCAACACACGTCGGGAAAACAATTTAAAAACAAGGAATGGAGAGAAAAATTCAACTGGACCATGACGTACAGATTAGATGCTGATGTTCCTTATCCGTATGGAAGGATAAACAAAAGAAAGACTCCTGTAAGTTTAGATTTTTCAGACGTTGTAAAGCACAAAACGAAGCTGGCTGCATGGTTTGTTAGTAACTGCAAAACTCAAGTCGACGTGAGGAATATGTCCGCGAGTTGAAGAAGTTTATTTCTGTGGATATTTATGGAAGATGCGGTGATAAAAAGTGCCATAATACTAAAGACAATTGCAATTTACTGCTCACGAGGGATTATAAGTTTTATTTGGCGTTTGAAAACAGTTTGTGTTACGATTACGTTACAGAAAAATCATTCCACTATATGGAACTTGATATTGTGCTAGTAGTAAGAGGTGGAGCGAATTATACAAAATTTTTGCCACCAAAGTCATACATCAATACAGCAGATTTTAAAAGTCCTAAACATTTAGCTGAATATCTTCTTTATTTAAACAAGAATGACACAGCCTATGTAGAGTTTTTGGAATGGAAAAAGTACTATACGTCTGGAAAAAGCCACGTTGGTATCTGTGAACTGTGCAAGAAACTTCATAATCCTGTTGTAAAAGAGAAAGTGTATCCTGATATCCATTCCTGGTATTTTGTTAATAAATGTTTTCCTCCAAAAGATTTACACTGAAATAACTGTATTATTTTATTTATTTGTTTATTTAAATTATAAATATAATTTAAAATTAGGATATAAATCTTTACCTATTGATTAAATTTAGTAAGTAAATATTATTTTTGAAAATAATTAAATAAAGAAATAAATAAATTTGAATAACATCAGAGAGATCAATGACGATGATGATGATGAAGAAAAAGTGGTCGCTGTAGGAGTAGTTGTACTACTATGTGAACACTAACAGCAACACTAAATATAGCAGCAGTTAAATAAATAAATAAATAAATAAATAAATACGTTTTTTGTTTTTATATTGCACTTGTTTTCATGGATTTTACAAACAGTGCAAAGCTGCAGCGGTTTGTGAAAATTCAACGAGACTCTTTTAACATGAACTGCGAGCCTGTCGGGAGTCACGTATCAATAACAATATTGCCTAACTGCACCCGTTTGCAAATCTAAACGCTTTCTAATAGATATTAATAGCGATTTTCATATTATGTTTTTTGTGATGTCTGGTTAGTCATACCAAAAGTGGTTTTCAATTCGGGAGAATAAAGTCACAGGATTTAAACCCAAGGACGTCTATCTCGGGCAACATTAGAAAGATATTATGAGTACACTATTTAAGCTTTTATATTAAATACCTTTTCACTAGACTCGAGTTGATAACGTATATTAACAGGTCAAATTGTGAACGAAATTTAAACTGTTTTCCAGCCACACAGAAATTCAAAGTGTCCGGAGGTTCTAAAAAATGTTCGACAAAGGAATTCAGTAGTTTAATGATAAGGAATATGAATAACTGTAGGTTTAAATACCCTGAGTATATCGTTAAATTAGACATTTCTATATTTATATATTCATTCTTCTTCTCTTTTCTTCTTCTTCTTCTTCTTCTTCTTCTTCTTCTTATTATTATTATTATTATTATTATTATTATTATTATTATTATTATTATTACAGCTATTATTGTTACACCTATTTTAAGATATATCGTTATCTTGATTTATTCAATACTATTGTAATATTTTAGTCTAATACCCTAAATTAAACTTACCTCTTCATAGTGCTGCTAAAGTAGTTACAAAGTAACTGAAATCCGTTCTCTAATCTCGCAGGCAGATAGACAGACACCAAACTTTGAGTTCGTTTCTGGAGTAGCTGACCGTGAGCTAGCTTCAGAGCCTTTTTTTTGGTTCACATTCAGACGAGTTAAGTGACCACAAAAACGATGGTTGTTAGCTGTATGTCAAGTTCTGATTATTCTCACCCTTGTTTAGGTGTTAATACAAACTTATAATGTTATTATCGCAAGTCTTTTTTATCTCTAGTTTCTTTCGTTTCTTTCCTTGATTTATTTGTCCCCCTCTTTCAATAACTATTATCTATTACTATCAGATATAGCTTTAAAAAAAAAAAAAAAAAATTTAATTTTTTTTATATTTTTTTTTTTTTTATATTCTCCCTATACAATATGGTGTTTTCAAGTCTGCGTAAGAAAAACATGTGCTTTTAACGTTTTTCTTTTCTTTTCTGGTGTTTATTTCAGGTTGTTGCCTGAATTAACCACTGATTTGCTTTAGCTCTGACGCCATATCGTGACAGTTATTCCATTGATACGTGTGTAATGTTCAGCAGAATGGCGTTTTTATTTATTAATTTATTTATTTATTTAAAAATTTATTTATTTATGAAAAAAACAACTCATTTATTTTTTTATTCCCAATTTTTTTATTCTTTCAATAGCTGGTTCAATACTGGCCTGTTTAACACGGTCTTACACTGCAGTATATACACACATGCATATATATCCAGTTACTAAATAGTAACAATAATAATAATCGTAGTAGTAGTAACAATAACAATAAGAAGAACAAGAATGACAACAACAACAACAACTAAAATAATAATAATTACAACGGCAACAAACTAATTCGGACAATGATGATGTGTCCAACATCAACAGTAAGTGTCAATAAAAATAGTGAAACAAACACGAACAAATAAACAAAACAAAAAATAAAAACAAAAGAAAATCTAAGAAACGAATAAACAAACACAAAAACAAATATAGAACAGAACAGAATACTAATGGTAAGGAATATGAATAAATGTAGGTTTAAATACCCTGAGTATATTTATTCATTCTTCTTCTTCTTCTTCTTTTTTTTATTATTATTATTATTATTATTATTATCGTTGTTGGTGTTGTTGTTTTTAATTGATTTCAATCCTTTGTTACCTATTTAAATGTGAATATTATTTGAGGATAATAATTTTGAATCAGAAGGTACTGGATTTGTATACGGAATATCGAACGGATTACAATAATTTTGATGATAATAAATATGAAATACATATTTTCTGAATATCTTTTTTTCTTATTTATTCATAGAGGAATATATATATATATATATAGATAGATAGATAGATAGATAGATAGATAGATAGATAGATAGATATAGATAGATAGATAGATAGATAGATAGATAGATAGATAGATAGATAGATAGATAGATAGATAGATAGATAGATAGATAGATAGATAGATAGATAGATAGATAGATAGATAGATAGATAGATAGATAGATAGTAATTTATCGAAGTATATATAGTTCGCCTATTCATCGTATCTTGTCATTACGTACACTGATTGTAAGAGCATGGCAGTAACTACAGTGATGCAAATGAGGCAGATGCTCCATACCGAGATTAACGGGGTTTTTTTTTGTTTGTTTTTTTTTAATTTTGATTTTTCATTAAAAATATAAAATATTAATCTCTATTTCGATAGAAACAATATCCACAGAATCCGTTCGGTCGGGAATTAAGTGTTTTTGCCTAGTTTGAAAAATGAGTCTAGTTACGACCATGAAGATAAATATATACATTTGGTACAAGTCGTCCAGCCTAGCTGGAATAGGAAATAACCAAGAGAAGTTCTATGTTATAGAAGTACTCGACAGATTTTCCTGAAAGCCCTTTTAGACAGCTGCTCGCTGTTTTGCTGTTATTTATTCATGTATTTAATTAATTAATTAATTATTAATAATGTTGTTGTTGTGGTATTATTATTATTATTATTATTATTATTATTATTATTATTATTATTATTATTATTATTATTATTATTATTATTATTATTATCATTATTATTATTATTATTATTATTATTATTATTATTATTATTATTATTATTATTATTATTATTATTATTGTTATTGTTATTGTTATTGTTCGTTTGCCATGATACGAGAATTATCAGACATCACTGTTTCTTGCTATCACTTGAACTGAGTTTAAATGAGTGACTTATTTTCGTAATATAACATTTACTGACAGGTTTGTTTTCTCACCTGTAAGAACTGTACCATGTAGGTAAGTAATTAAAACACATTTTCTGTAATCTTGTGGTCACTGTAACGCAATTTCATTTTTCTCAGTTTTATTGTCTTATTGAAAAATGGACACAAAAGAATGTATTGATTAATAAATAAAACAATTCTACATTTAAGAGAATAAATAAATAAATAAATATCTGAATTTTTCTGAAATCAAAATACTGAATCTAATGAATAATATAATTAAAAGAGTAAAAAGACTACGTCAACATCATAAACGTCGTCGTTTTGGCTTTTGTCATGTAGAACACCAGTAAGTCAACAAGACCACTAACAAAGCAGAAGAAACAACAACAATAATAATAACTGAAATGAAATTATATAGATGGATAGTTGCATATCTTAAATTCGTATCGAAAATAACATTTTAAACAGTTACTCTTTCTAAAGATCAAAAACACTACAGTTAATTATATATTTTTCACCGTTTATGAGTGTATACCATTTTATTATTATTGTTATTGTTATTGTTCTAATTATTATTATTATTATTATTATCATCATCATCATCATCATCATCATCATCATCATCATCATCATCATTATTATTATTATTATTATTATTATTATTATGTGATATTCATATTATCATAATTTTATGCGTCACTGTTTTTCACCAGTCTTTTCGAATGTAACATGTATGACCGAAGTACCACGAATGAATATCAGGATATACTTTTGGTTTCAAAGTGGGATCATAAAGTTTTTTGCAAAGTTCACAAGCTCCTACATGCCTTTCTCCAACAGTGTAATAATTTTTCCATTGCAAAAACTCTATAAAGGCTGTGTCATTCTTGTCTAAATAAAGAAGATACTCGGCTAGATATTTGGGACTCTTAAAATCTGCTGTATTGATGTAAGATTTTGGTGGTAGAAATTTCGTATAATTCGCGCCACCCCTTACTACTGGCACAATATCTGATCTCATGTAATTATATGTTTTTTCAGTAACATAATCATAACACAAACTGTTTTCGAAAGCCAAATAAAACTTATAATCCCTCGTGAGCAGTAAATTGCAATTATCTTTAGTTTTATCGCATTTTTTATCACCGCATTTTCCATAAATGTCGACAGAAATAAACTTCTTCAACTCGCGGACATATTCTTCACGTCGACTTGGAGTTTTGCAGTTACTAACAAACCATGCAGCCAGCTTCGTTTTGTGCTTCACAACGTCTGAAAAATCTAAACTTACGGGACTCTTCCTTCTGTTTATACTTCCATACGGATAAGGAACATCAGCATCTAATCTGTACGTCATGGTCCAGTTGAATTTTTCTCTCCATTCCTTGTTTTTGAATTGTTTGCCTGTCGTGTATAACGGAGATTCTATCGTCATAAAAACCCATATCTGTCCCGGAGGCTTTCGAGGTGGTAAATCGTGCATGTAACCAGCAGCGTAAAAAATAACCACATCGAAAGCACTGATGTTCTTACCATTTTTTTCTAACGTGCATTTCACTGGACAGGAATTCAGTAGGTCTGTTGCTGTGCGAAACCAAGGCCATATTGGATTATTCATAACAATGATTCTTTTGACGTTCGTTTCATATGTTCTGATGTTGCTGCTCGGGTAGTAGGGGAAGCTGAGCTTGTCTGACGAATAGAAATGTTCCTGCTTTCGATGCCATGTGATTGTAACGTCCGAGAGATATTTTACATGCGAAGCGAACCATAATACGATAAGGATACTGAGAAAAATAAGTATCTTTAAAAGTGTTCTCATTTCTACACTGCAAAAGAAATTAAAATAATTTGATTAGTTGGACACAAAATAAGATTAGACTTTTAAGGCAAAGAAAAAAAGAAAAGAAAAAAAGAAAGAAAGACAAAAGTAATGCATACACATTATTAAAACAGATAACTATCGTGCAGATGACATGCACTGACGATCAGTCATTATTTTGAAGTTAATTTTAATATAATATTAAGACAGTTAGTGTTAACGAACTTTATGTTTTCATTCACATTTTTATTATTTCGAAACAAAATAGAATTTATTTTGTAAGCTTGAAACCAAACACGATGTAATAACCAGTTTAAAATATTGCATACACCCAAATATTTAATTTCTATTGATGAAATTAAACTATAAGAAAAGAAAAGAAAAAACAACAACAGACAAACAGAGAAAACAAAAACGAACAATGAAAACAAAAACATGGTGTCAAGAAAAGGTTAAAACATATATCAAGAAAAGGTTAAAACATATATCAAGAGTTAGACCAAATTACTAATTTTTATATGAATTTATCCGCTGTTCGGGTCAATATTGAGATAAAGCAAATGATTATTTATTAATAAATAAATATATTAATTATATAGAAAAGAAAAAGGAATGATAGAAATAAAAGTATAACTTACCAGTTGTGAAAATAAAACAACTCGGAGAAAACGTCCTGTGTTTTGATAAATCAAATTAACTCACGCAGTGACTAAAACAACAATTCCTCTCCGCTGGCTAGCTGTTACCAGTAATAAAAGATTTGAAGTCAATGTTTGTTTCACAGCTGAATGATTTTAAATGTTACAAGGTAATATCTGTATCTATATCTGTATCTGCATTGAAACAAGTGAGGTAAATGCCTCATACCGAAATAGACGATTTAAAAAATATATATAAATGTCAATTCTATCGACATCTTTGCGATGAAAGACATAACTGCTTTTGCCTCATTTAAAAAAGAGTCTAGTTACGGCCACGTGTGCATGTGTGTGTGTGTTTAGAGAGAGAGAGAGAGAGAGAGAGAGAGAGAGAGAGAGAGAGAGAGAGAGAGAGAGAGAGAGAGAGAGAGAGAGAGAGAGAGAATGGGTGAGGGAGACAGACAGACATTGATGAACAAAACATATATGTTTTTTCAATTAAATATTATGATCAGACGCATAACTCGAAGAAAAGATGAATAAACTTGGTGAAATTGATTTTATATTACATCTGCAAACACTGGGATGACATATAAATAAGAAAATACGTAATAAGAGAAGGTTAAAAACCTTAGCCTATAGAAACGAACAATGCAGTAAAGATCAGAGGTAATCACGAAGTAAAATAAATGATAGTGTACAGTCGTTTGAAGACTGTCAGCTGTTTAACTGGGTTTTAAGTTGGCCAGTAATCTGAACATCGAGAAACGACGCTGAGTGGGTTGGGTGCTGTAAACACTGTTTGTGTACCAACCTTTATTATTTTGCTGTATAATTCATTCTCACTGTTCTTACATGACCAGTATAAAATTTTATTTAGGGGATGGCAATCTTCAAAATTATTTAAAAAGGAGCGCCCAAAAATCAATGGATAAATGAATGAATTAACGAAAGAATGAATTAATAAGAGCAAATTAAAAAAAAAAAAATAAAAGATCAAAAATAAAAAAAAATCATTAAGAATCGAATATAAATGGATAAAAAAGCCTTCAAAATAACAACAGCTGAATTTTTATTTTTATTTTTCTATTTTTTTTATTTATTTTTTATTTTATTTTACTTGTTATAGCAAATATAATTCCTGATTAAATGACAACTAGGCATATCTGCAGATCAGTGGTTACACTTCAGGTCCTATGCAGGAGAGATCGAGTGATCAAACCACCTCACTGAAACCCGGACAACATTTTTTTTCACGATCCAGCCAGCACCGTTGAATGTACTTTCTTGTTACTGAAAAACAGTGACTAATCGTTTGGCATATTTTCTCTCTGGTTGTCTTCAGTTCAATTTTTTACACAAAATAATGCTTAAATGAAATATGTGCTGATGGCATTATTAAATAAAAATTAATATCTGACAGTTTTTCTTCTTATTATTCTTTCTACACGTCAAAACGATGTATTACGTAACTTTGCGACGTTTCCAATTAATTTCAGTTTCGAGATGTCTTCATTGCAAAATCATCAGGAAATGTGTCACCCAAAGTCAGGGAATAATGTCAGATACTCAGATCAGTGGAATCCAAGACAGTCGATTTCTTGAAGATTTACTTGTGGTAGTTTAATTCTCAAAGCCTTCTAAAAACACGCATGTATTAGGGTGGCCAGAGAAAGAACTCACTGAACTTTTAACATGCAATATATTAATTTAAGAAAAAAATTAAAAAATTAAAAAATAAATAAATAAATAATAATATACATCCATACATTAAAAAAATTTTGATATTGGCCTTTGTAAAAACTACCAGATCTAGTAACTTAGGATTGTGTCCTGTTTTGGAGAATGTGCATATCTTTAAAAACGAAGTTAATTTTTTTTTTTTTTTTTTTCTTTCGCTTACATACCCTACTGAACAAGGATTTCTTAGCTCGCTCTCTTGGGAGATCTTTGTATTTAGGATACGTTGGTTATGACATTTGACAACGACTATTAATTTGCATAGCAAACAAAACAAGACAAAACAAACAAACGAACGAAATAAAAGCAAACACACACCAGTAGTATAAGTTTTATATATGATATGCCCTGCCTGCGTGTGTCATACGTAATCTCGAACACTGTAGGCCACAGAGATAATCACTAAAGCGAAACATTCCTTTTAAATATGTGATTCACGTTTACAAGTGAGATGACATCCTTGTTTATTTTCTGATGCTAACAACAATTTTTTTTAATTAATAATATTTAATAAATAATAATTAATAATATGTCGAAATACCTGGGGGGGGGGAAGAAAGAAAATAAAATGAAATTTACTGCTAATAAAGGGTGGAAAAATAATAAAAAATCAGTATCGATATAGCAATACATGTAAAATCTGTCCTTTGTTTTTCGGTTAGAATTAGACGTCAACCGGAGAAAAATGACTTTAACAGAATATTTATATTCTCAATTATATATTTATGAAAACAGAAACATTCTTTTGTACGGCGATGTGGTTGTCACATAGAAAAGAGGGTGTGTAATGTAACTGAGTGAAGAATTAACGTGCTGACCAGAGCAAGCTGGTGTAAAACACGCCAGCACCAAACCAAATAGCATTAGCAGCAATGAAAACAGTTTTCTAATTAGATGAGAAAAACATTTTTAATTTTTGGAGTGAGTAACTGTCCAGTGGGCTTACTACATACACATACATACATACATACATACACACACACATATATACACACACACACACACATACATACATACATACATACATACGTATATGCAATACTCATAGAAAAATCTCGAAATGAACACATTTAACAGCAATAAGTGTAATAATAATAATAATAATAATAATAATAATAATAGTAATAATAATAATGACAACCATAACAATAATAAATAATAATGATAATGATAATAATAATAATAATAATAAGACGAAGAAGAAGAAGAAGAAGAAGAAGAAGAAGAAGAAGAAGAAGAAAACAAAATACAAGCAAGAAAAAATAACTAGATCATGCAATTTTTCAAGACACGTTAACTTTCTACGTCTGTTTTTATTTCTTTTAAATCGCTGGGTAGGTGGCACGTATTTTCATAAAACCACGAATGTATGTCAGGATACACTTTCTCTTGTACGGATGGATCATTCAGTTTCTTGCACACTTCACATATTCCAATATGCCTCCTGCCAAAATAGTAATGATTTCTCCATTGGAAATACTCCAAATAAGCGGTGTCATTTTTGTCCAAATATGCAAGATATTCAGCCAAGATGTTTCGGGCTTTTAAAATCTGCCGTGTTGATGTAAGACATCGGAGGAAGATATTTGGAATAGTTTGCTCCACCCCTAACCACAGGAACAATGAGAGCATGCATGTTGAGAAACGCCTTTTCCGTGATGTAATCGACACAGAAACTGTTTTCAAACGACATATAGAACTTGTAATCCCTCGAAAGCATGTTAAGACATACAGAACGATTCTTCCAGCTGCACTTGTGATTTCCACATTTTCCAAACACGTCGACGTTAAACGTTTTATTTAATTCACGAATGTACGTCTCTCGTTGACTTGGCGTTATACAGTTACTCACAAACCACGCTGCTTTCTTTGTTTTGTTCTTGATCACCGACGTGAAAGTATTGCGGTTGGGTTTCTTCAGTTTTGTTATGTTCCCGTGCAAATAAGGAATTTCCGAATCCGTTCTGTACGTCATAGTCCAGTTTATTTTGTAATGCCATTCCGTTCCGTTGAACTCTTTTCCCCAAGTGTAATACGGAGTTTCCATTGAGAAAAATACCCACACTTGGCCCTGTTTCTTTGGTGGCGGATAATCGTCTGGAAAGTGAACGGCGTAGAATATAACAGCATCAAAATCGCTGAGATTCTCTGCAGTTTTCATCAAAGTACAATTGGCTGGACAGGATTTCAGCTCGTTAAGAGCCATTTTGAACCATGGCCAACGTGGATTGTTCTTGAGAAAAATTAGTTTTCTCTTGCCTTGAATTTCTTTCAGTTTTTCGTTTCTGGCGACAAAATGCCGTTTGTTAACAGTGGAAGATTTGGTGACCACAACTATTGATTTCACTTTTCCATAGTGAAATGAAGGTAACTTAGGCCTGTATGTCGAATGATCGTTAAGTATGGCCACATAGTTTAAATGTCTCAGTGAAAATAGGTCAGCGTTCCCTCTCAAGATCACTTTAAATCCTGGCATGACGTGTTGCATTGAATACAGCCACCAAAGGAAAGAGCAAATTCCAAGAAATAGAACAATGGTACGAATTTTTCTGATTCCAATTACTCGACAGGCCCTGCAAATATAAATGTAAATATTTATTATTAAATCTGGCCATAGTGATTACGTTTACAATTGATAGTTGCTTTGTTATTAAACATTCTGTTAATAGTAACTGAAGATACGAAGATATAATAATTATAGAAATATTAATTTATTGCTAGATGCAACAAAATATAGTAACATTGCTACAGTTAATGAAATACATAGATTCTTAAATAGTCAGTCTTAACATCACGAAGTTAGATCCTGTTATTCAAAAGGTGGAATTCGATACTTTGGTGCAGTGCACATTCTGAATAGTTCATTGTTCGGGTAGAGGTGAAGTTTCTTTTTCTATCGCTGACAAAGGTAAACGGGTTATTTATTTATTTCAGATGTAAGGAGTCTATTCTGACATGGGAATGAAAGACATTCAGCGCACAAGCTAACTAGGCCTTTTATGCAGTGAGAGCGATGCTTTTGTGACATCATCTTTTGAACGAAGTAATCAAATAACAGAAGACAACCGGTTTTTATATTTGCTACAAATCTAGCATAAATCAAACTTTATAACAAAAATAATAAATAGAAAAAGTTGTTTATTGGGTGATATATTTTTTAAAATATTTGTACCTTAAATATTTGTCAAGAATATTATTTGCATAAAATAAAAGAACAATATGTAATTTTCCCTTAACAACGAATTTTAAGTTTAAACTGTTGTGTGTATGCCTTTATCTGAGAGTGTGAGCTTCTAACTCTGTGTGTGTGTGTGTGTGTGTGTGTGTGTTTTGTGTGTGTTCTTTTTGCATCATAAACTGATTTACAAACTAAGATCAATCAAACAGTTTTATTTCATAGTTGTCAGTGATAGATCTAGAAACAAGTTTATAAAATGTTATAACAAATAATAAAAAATAAAAGTTTAATCGCCCAATTTATAACAGTACTTACATTTTCAGTCATTTAAAGGCAATTCACGAACTGAATCAAACACAAGCACCTCAGGGTGGAGTTAACAAGAGAACACTTACTTATATGTTAAATATAATATGTCCACATGAGTCAAGTCTAAGGACGTGGTGGAAACACCCAATACTGACTATTAACAGGTTCAGAGCCGTGTTGTCCACATTCAGACGAGTTAAATGACCAGAAAAACCATAGCTGTAAGCTGTTTGTTAAACGCTGAGTATTATCTCCCTTGTTCAGGTGTTAACACAAACTAACAATATCTCCGTCTTGTTATCGCAAATCCTTCTTTTTTTTCTAGTTTCTTTCGTTTCTTTTTTTCTTTTTGTTTTGTTTGTTTGTTTGTTTCTTTTTCCTTTTCCGTGTTCAGTAATTACTATCTACTGCGATCAGAAATAGTTCTTAAAATTTTAAAAATATTTTATGTATTCTCGCTAATACAAGATGGCGTTCCCGAGTCTGAGTGACAAAAGGAGGTGCTTTGCAATTTTGTCTTCTTTTTTTTTTTTTTTTTTTCTTCTTCTTTTTGTTGGTGTTTATTTCATGTTATTAACTCAAGTAACCGCTTATCTGTTTTTGGAGTAGTTGAACTGTGACGCCATATCGTGAGAGATTTTGCATTGCTCTCTTCTTAATGTTCAATAGAGTGTCTTTTTAATTTATTTATTTATTACCTGTTTTTATTATTATTATTATTATTATTTTTTTTTTTTTTTTTTTTTTCTTCTATTTTTTGAATTTTTTAACTGCAGCATTTCTTAACTGGTTAAATGCTGACATGTTTAACAATGGATTAAAACGGTCTTACAGTGCAACACACACACACACACACACACACACACACACACCCTCCAATTACTAAATAATAATAATAATAAGAAGAAGAAGAAGAAGAAGAAGAAGAAGAAGAACAGGTACTGAAAAGCGCCTCTATTTTTAACTTGCCATACTCTTTTGATGTATTTTCACTGGTTTTTGAACGCTTGATTTATTCGCTGTTTGATGTCCTGTCTGCATACAAAACGCATGAATGGAAAATGTTGCCTCGTATTGTGGCAAAAAAAAGCATTTAATTTCAGTTGGAAGTGTTTTCGGGTAGCCGCCACCTCGTTATTTTTATTTCTTTTTACAAAAGTATGTCGCGTGAACATCGTTCATACGCAACGATTAGCGCTCACGAGGTCAACTCACGTAGCCATTTTCTTGCTAACAGACTTGACAACGCACAAGCCCAAAATGTAAAACTCGTGATGAAAAAATTATTTGAAGTCTTTCGATTATTTTCTAGCAACATATCCCTCACAAAAACATACCGCAAATATGAGTAATGCGTTCTCATTTTAAAAAAAACTACACAAATGAAGGTTACAGCGGCAGCCACCTGAGCTGAGAATGACGTCACCAGGGCTTGTTTTGGGGGCGGAGCCATGCGTTAAGTTATAACCAATGAAGCCGGCTCATTTCCAGTACAGAAAGCGACTGATCAAGCTGAGTCTCCTGAATTCTGTTTGATGGTTTATGTTTGTTAACAAAATTATCGTTCTGATTTTAAACTGGGTTGAAATGATATCGGACTCGGTTACCTATAGGCCTATATTGTCTGACTGTTCCTCCACATATGTTAATGAATCATCAAAATTATTTAGGCGCATCACTTCTCTGTGCAAAATGTTTGTTACAGACTGTGTGCTGTAGGCTTTCAGCACGAAATATGTGGCGCAAATGAATGATTTTTGCTAGATTTCGTTGCACATATCAATGTAAATATACCTCGCAGAGTTACCAAATAAATTAGACTGAATATTTGGAACATATTTGGAAAGATATTTTATCAAATGAGCTTTCTCAAAGAACTGGCCCTTAAAAATCCAGATTTCATCAAAATGGCAAGGGTAAGCAAACGACCACCAAAATATTAAATATTACAAAATATTTAACTTTTTGACTGACTACTGTCTTCAAACCTAGCGAAATCGATTTATACTGAATTTAGGGTTAAATAAATTTTCTACACATTAATCAGCTATTTTATTCAAATATACATTATTTATAATAAAAAAAAAAAAAAAAAAAAAAAATCAAAGAAGGCAAAATCATTACAAATGTACACTTTGTACGTAACAAAAACCTGTTTCGCTCGAATACGTTCTTCACGAAAGAACGTTTTTGAGCAAAACAGAAACAGAATAAAAAAAAAGAAATCTTTGAAAAGAAAACTTCAATGCTAGGTCAAACAGAAACTTCACGAATTAAATTCGAATACAAACTGTAAAATAAACAGTGACGAAACTAAGTGATAAAAGTGTTGCTGGAAGTTGGTTGCTAAACGGCGAAAGAGATCGTGACCGACACGACGGGCGAGGTCGGTTACTACAATTAGATCGTGAGGGAATTCAATAGCGAGGTCGATGACTGGAATATTCTGCTGTCAGATTAATCGTAAATCCGTAAGAGTTTCAAACTGTTTTCATACCGCTGCAAGAGCAATTGTAAATATATTAATGTGCGTGGACAACACCACTGTTATAACAGTGTTAGAGACAAATGAACATAATACATATGTGTCTGTGCGTGTGTGTGTGTGAGGGTGTGTGTTAAAAAAAAAATGCACTGAACACGTGTACCGTTAAAATGTCGGTAATTATTATTATTATTATTATTATTATTATTATTATTATTATTATTATTATTATTATTATTATTATTATTTCAAAACCAACACATTTAACAACAACACCGACAACAACAACAATAGCAATAATAGTAATAATAACAAATGATGATGATGATGACGATAATAATAATAATAATACTACTAATAATAATAATCTTAATAATAATAATAATAATAATAAAACCAGTTCATAAAATTGTTCAGCACACGTTAACGTGCTGTTGTTTTTATTTCTTTTAAATCACTGGGTACGTGACAAACATTTTCATAAAACCACGAATGTATGTCAGGATACACTTTCTCTTGTATGGATGGATCATTCAGTTTCTTGCACACTTCACAAATACCTACATGCCTATTCCCGAAAGTATAATGATTTCTCCACTGGAAATACTCTAAATAAGCGGTGTCATTTTTGTCCAAATATGCAAGATATTCGCCAAGATGCTTCGGGCTTTTAAAATCTGCCGTGTTGATGTAAGACATCGGAGGCAAATATCTGGAATAGTTCGCTGCACCCCTAACCACAGGAACAATGAGAGCGTGCATGTTGAGAAAAACCTTTTCCGTGATGTAATCGACACAGAAACTGTTTTCAAACGACATATAGAACTTGTAATCCCTCGAAAGCATTTTAAGACATTCAGAACGATTCTGCAAGCTGCACTTGTGATTTCCACATTTTCCGAACACGTCGACGTTAAACGTTTTATTTAATTCACGAATGTACGTCTCTCGTTGACTTGGCGTTATACAGTTACTCACAAACCACGCTGCTTTCTTTGTTTTGTTCTTGATCACCGACGTGAAATTCCTGCGTGTGGGTTTCTCCATTTTTGTTATGTTCCCGTGCAAATAAGGAATGTCCGATACCGTTCTGTACGTCATAGTCCAGTTTATTTTGTAATGCCATTCCGTTCCGTTGAACTCCTTCCCACAGGTGTAATACGGAGTTTCCATTGAGAAAAATACCCACACTTGGCCCTGTTTCTTTGGTGGCGGATAATCGTCTGGATAGCGGACAGTATGGAATATAACAGCATCAAAATCGCTGAGATTCTTTGCAGTTTTCATCAAAGTACAATTGGCTGGACAAGATTTCAGCTCTTTAATTGCCATTCTGAACCATGGCCAACGTGGATTGTTCTTGATAAAGATTAATTTTCTCTTCCCTGTACTTTCTTTCAACTTTTGGTGTCTTGCAGAAATTTTTTCTTTTCTACTGGTCTTCACTTTTCTGACGAAAAAATTTCGTTTAGGAACAATGGAAGATTTGGGAATCGGAAGTAATGTTTTTACTTTTCCAGGATGAACTGAAGGTGACTTAGCTCTGATTATTGAATATTCGTTATGAAAGGGCTCGTCGTTGAAATGTATCGATGGAGGTATGTCATTGTCCCTACGCAAAACCAAATTCAATCCTTTTGGCAGTTCTTTTGGCAATGAAAGTAACCAAGAAACGAACGAGAAAATACCAATAAACAGAAGAATCAGACGAATTTTTCTTATTCCAATTACTCGACAGAACCTGAAACCAGAAAAAAATGAATATTTGTTATTAATCCTGACCATAATTATTATTAAGTATTCTGTTTGTTTTGTTCTTTTAGTTTGTTTGTTTTATTTATTATTATTATTATTATTATTATTTAATTATCTTCTTCTTATTGTTGTTGAACGAACGAAAGAATGAACGAACCAACCAACCAACAAAGGAACAATAAATAAACTGTAGTAAACATAGTAATAAAGTTAGTTATGATAGTTGTCTTTATAACTATTGTGCTAGTGACAAAAGTATGGCAGAACAGTATGGGGGACTAACTGTCTATGACCTATGAATTTAGTGGGAATAGCTACTTTCCCTGGGAGAAGAAAAGGAAACAGTCTGAAAAAAATAATGATGATTTCTTAAGATTATAAAAGCGAAATTATTTAATGTAAAGTTTTAAAAGGTTTATAGTAAATTCACAAAATTCAGAAAAGAAAAGTAAATAACTGAAACAAATTTTTCTTCTAAATTTATTATATGTATTTTCTTTTATTTAGCACAGATTATAAGAATACGGAATTAGGGACCTACATTTGTCATCTGGCTTTGCATTCGCTTAAAAATAAGCTACAGTGGTAACACTATTATTCGTTTACTGTTACGTAGAATTAAAAAGGTATTATTTATTTATTGTTATACAATGAAGTGTCATTTATATATTACTATGCAAAATACAGTATAGTAGAAGTAATGTCTGTTTGTTGCTATATAAAATAAAATATAATAATACAGTGGTACCTCGAGTTACGAGTGCTCCAAATTACGAGTTTTCCGAGTTACGAGCCGATGCCCGGTTGAATTTTTGCTTTGAATTGCGAGCCAAAATCCGAGATACGAGCTAGTTGGCGCAACGAACAACACAACATCTGCCCAGCATTCGGCGTCTCACTCGTTTGCTTCACGTGGAAACACTTCTGTTGTGTTACGGTCGCGTTTTGTGCAGTATTTTGCCAAATTTCCATGGATCCTAAGAAAGTGAGTGCAAAGGACAGTGCTGAGAAGAAGCTGATGATAGCATGAAATCCTAGAAAAACATGAGCGAGGTGTGCGTGTAGTCAACATGGGTACGCAGTACGAGCGTAGTACTTTTACGATATGTACCGTACTGAAGTAGAAGGAGTCTATAAAGGCTGTAACTCCAGCCAAAGGCCTTAAAATACATTTCTAAACAGCGGACCTCTGTCCATGAAAAGATGGAGAAACGCTAACCCTGCACTCTTTACAAAACCAGTTTATTTCTTTATATTCTTTTTTATTTTGTTTTTATACAATATTTTTCATTTATACAGACAATTTTCTTATTTAAAAACACGTTACAAAAAACTGGGGTGGTTTTGGGGAGCTGGAATGGATTAACAGTATTTCAGTTCATTTCATTTGGGAAAGTTGATTTGATATACGAGCTTGGTCACGGAACGAATTAAACTCGTAAATCAAGATACCACTGCATTTGTTTTTGCCTACGTAAAATATAATGGAATGAAATTTATGCATTACTACGTAAATTAAAATAGATTCATATTTATAGAGTTGCTACAAATAATAAGAAAAATAGTAGTAATTCTTCACTGGACATTAAAATCATTAAATTACGTATCAGTTTCTAAACACGTCTAAAGGTGATACTTCAGAGCAGTACACACTTGCCTTATTTATGTGATAATAATACCAAACAAAACAAACAGGTTATATATTAGTGGAAAATCTGACTGTTTTATAAGACGAAGGGTATTTCACGTAAGCAGATATATTCAATTTACGCATAGATAGTTACATATACTAACTGAACAAGTATTTACAGGCGATGTTAAACACAGCTAGAAATACTATTTGATAAAGAGCGATACTATTTATTAAGGTATAATGGTTTGCGGGAGTACTGTTTTATATTAAAGCACACTGGCTTATTTTTCGTTCTGATCTGGGACTAAACGTTTTATAAGCTCTCTGTTATTTTGGTGTAAGCTTTATATTTGTTAAATAGATCACCTGTATCTAGTTATTCGGCTGATCTTTGTTTTCGAAATGAATGAACTAACTAAGTCTTAAAGATTACATTTAAAAGAATGCATTCAAAACCTATTACGTTTGACTCCACAATGTTTCTGTATTTTAGAACGAAGCTATTGAAATTGTACGTGTAGTTTTCTCACTGTTACCATAGAACAGACTATAACGACATGCACCTAATTTCTGTAATGCGATATAGTTTCACTGTTTTATGTCGGCTATTATTCAGAAGACTTGCGGATGGGATACAATAGGACATATTAGATTCTACGTGCAGTTTTACTTTTGTATAGGCCACCATTGTGTTGTTGTCATTCTGATTTATGTTAAACGATGAAGGCACTACGTGTTTCTATAAGTATATGTATCTATTTATTAACGTGTGCATCTGTATAAGTCTGTAAGTATCTTTGTGAGTAAGCACCTATGTAAAATTATAAATAGAACCAAACAACTGCATTTCGTGTGATACTTCTATCTTAATAGACTAGTTGTTAGCTTTAAACTTTTGTCTGTGTGTGTGTGTTCTCTCTCTCTCTCTCTCTCTCTCTCTCTCTCTCTCTTTTTGTATATATGTGTGTGTATATTACATTATTAAAAGAAAGCAAGCAATCAAAAATAACTTTGTCATTAAAGCAGTACTCACATTTTTCCAGTCCTTTTCTTTAATAGCAGTATTCGAAATAAACGAGCTGAAAAACCCCAATAAGTCTGAATGTCGGATTTTAACAGGTAGTAGTGACCTAAAAAAGCTGTTTTGCTAAAGACTGTATTTTACTAAAGAAAATGTACTGAACCGGAGCATCAACACGCTGAGGCGATCAACCGTGACATTTTCTTTTGTATGATCATTTCATAACCTGTTTTATTTTATTTTATTTTATTTTATTTATTTAATCCCTATGTGACTATTTAGTTATTTATTTATTTGTTTATTTTTTCTTTATTCATTTATTATATTATTTGCTTATTTACATACATACATACACATGCGTATGTATGTATAGACAGACAGACATACATAGATATTTTCATACTTTATTTCTGTTGACTGTCATCATTTAAAGATCCGATTATATTCTCACCGCACACGAGCAGATACATTATTTCATTTCTTCGATTTGCAAGTATTTATGTTGTTATTATTATTATTATTATTATTATTATAAGCTCTGCTAAATGATACCCTTTTCTATCTTTAAAATAATAATCTTTACCCATCTGCTCCTGTTTGCTTCTACCAGGGTCAGTACTCTTCCTAAAAACCGAAAGCCCATGGCATCGACCATTACAGCTATCATCATTACGACCTTGTCTACTAATGTCTACAAATGTTTATTTTATTATTTTATTATTTTGTTTACTTATTTATTTTTTGTTTATTTATTTATTTATTCTTAATAGCTTATCCATCTGCATCCTATTCCATTTGCTTCTTTTTTTTTCAGCCATTATCAAAATATTTGAACTCTATATCTCAATTCTGTTTCCGACAAGGCATAATAAAAATTCAATAGCAGGCAATTCTCCTTAGCGTTCTTTTGTAGGTCGCCTTCAGTTTGGATCTTCAAATGATGGCCGTTTACATGAAACATCGAGAAACATGTCTGTAACGATCCAGATGAAATAACCACACAAAATACATGGATGGACTTGCTCACTTTAATGTTCCGCTTCGTTACCCTTCTTTGGTAAAACACATTTTGCTTCTTTCGACCAGAACTCAGACGTGTCTCAGCAATAGCGGCTGCTTTTGTTTCGAGGCTTTGTTTTAAAGGTCTGGAAAAATGTAAGTACTGCTTTAACTTAGGTGATTAAATTATTTTATAAATTAATATACGTATCTGTTGACCTGTTAGTAACTAGGATGTAATGACAATGTTATTTGATTGCTTTATTTCATTTAATAATGCAAAAGAAGCACACACAGACACACACACATACACAGTTATATACACACACGCACACATATATACACATGTATACACACGCAGACACACAAACACAAAGAAACAAGATGTTTTAACCTAGAAGTGTATATTTATAAATATAACACGATAAATAACTATTTAGTTCGATTTATTATTTTACATGTATACATACATACATACCAAAAATGTCCCTCTTTGCTTTCTACCAGCAGAGTGTAGGTTCACCAGAAATACAAGGCCTATGAAAACACACCATTGTTATTTATTAATTTATTTATTTTATTTACATTATTTTTATTTATTTATTTATTTATTTATTTACTTACTTATTACTTTTTATTATTATTTTTAATTAATTTTATTATTTGGGGGGATTTTTGCGGGGTGTTCAGTTGTTTTTTTTTTTTTTTTTTTTTTTTTGTTGCATTTATATATATATATATATATATATATATATTTTTTTTTTTTTCTTACAGGGTCTGTGAAGCAACTGAAGTCAGAAAAATCCGTATCATTGTTCTGTTTATTGGAATTTTGTCTTTCCTTTGGTGGTTATATTCACTGCAGAAAGTGACGTCGGGATTTGGTCTGATTTTGTGAGGACATTAACCTGTCATCACTGAGACATTGAAATCTTGTGATCATTATTAACGAACATTCGAAATACTGTGCTTGGAAAATAGAAACAGTGGTTGTGATTACCAGATTTTCCAGTATTACTAAAGTGAACTATAGTCGTCAGTAAACAAAAAACAAATGGTAAAAAGAAAATCAAAAAAAAAAAAAAAAAAAAATTGTCGAAAGTAAAAAAGGTCTTTATCAGGAACAATCTGCGTTGACTTTGGTTCAAGATGATCCATAAGGAGATGAAATCGTGTCCAGCCAATTGTTCTTTAATGATAACTGCAAACAAGCATTTTATATTATGAAGAAAGAGCGATCTAAAAAGTAGTAGTAGTAGTAGTAATGGAGGTAGTAGAAGTAATAGCAATGATAACAGTATGTATAATATTTTCTTATACCATAATACATTAAAATAGCTGTTAGTGTTGAAACAAAGTAAATATGATTATTCAGTAACATCTTTCTTCTTCTACATTTTTATATTTTGAAGTATTTTTCTAATATTCCTAAAGTAAGCTTGGCTGTTATGTAGATCCAGTAATATTTATAAAAATAAAAATGAATATAAATAAATAAATATATAAATAAATAAATAAAATACCAAATAAATATACAAATAAATAAATAAATAATAAACAAATACATATTTAAAACAAAAAAATTAATGAACATATTAACAAACAAATAGACAAAATGTGACATTTATTTATTTATTTATTTATTATACCAGTTATTTATTATCGTGATCTCTTTCCAATGTAATGTTAATCTGAATTAATACGTAAACTACAGGCTTGTAGTTTTAGCGCACTGTGTTGATTTTCATGGTTACCTGGTGCTGGATGCGAGTTCGTGGATTATATGTGTCAGATCAAGGACAAAGACTTCCATCCATCACTGATTTAGAATGTAAATCCCACAGTTTCTTTGCTGCAGTCAATCTTAGATTGAAAAAACAATGATAAAGAGATTGTCGATACGCTTCACTTGTTACAAGCAATAGCCTGCGTGACCTTGTTTCAAAAATAATGCTGTTGACTACTGCTTTGTATGTCCATTGTCGTATTTACCTGCTTAATGCTAATTCTCTTATTTGTTTATTTACTTAATTGTTTGTTTGATGCCGAGTTTTCTTTCACTTTATGTGTTTCTAATAATAGAAATTTCATCCTAATCATAGATTTTTGTAATACGACAGTAGACTGAAAAAACCCAAAAGATTTGTAACTGTAGGAAAAATTATTGTCTAAACCTCGAAGAATGAAAGTAGCGGTTACGTGACTGGAACGGGAAATCTGTTCAGAACAGAAAAATAAATCAAACTATATTAATTAATTTCTGAGGATGTCATTTTTATATTCTAATGAGATTCTGAGTCAGAAATACAGAATAAATAAAAATCTTTCGGCCATTTTACATTTTCTTTTCATAACAGATCTGAATTTTTCACAACCTATGTTCATATTAAGATGAATGTTTTGGGAACTGTGGTGTGAAAATACAACAACGAATAAAAAATTGTAAGTTCTTTTTAAAATTTGACAGAGAGAGAGAGAGAGAGAGAGAGAGAGAGAGAGAGAGAGAGAGAGAGAGAGAGAGAGAGAGAGAGAGAGAGAGAGAGAGATCAATGTAGCTCTGATACATAATTAGAAAACGTTTCATTTTTCCTCACTTTTCTTATCTAGTAACAACTTCATTGATATTTTTATTAGTCCATGTGCCATATTGAATATAGTATACGTCAAAAAAAAAAAAAAAAAAACGTTTATATCTCACTGGTCAGTAGTATTTTCCCACTGAAAGGAAAAGCATTGATTGGAACGGGAAGTACTTTGTATAAGCTGTTGGGGTACTGTTTAGGAAGGCATCAACAACAAAACGTTTATAAAACTGATTAAAAACTACACAGAAATGACGTATTCGACGAAGGTTTCAGTGGCTGACGAATGTAAGGCGCATGAATTTAATTTTTTCGTACGAAGAAAATACTTTTACCTTTCTTTCATACTGATTCAGTTACTGCTGCGAATTTCGAGATAAAAGAGAGCTCTAATGCTTAAACTCAGTGTTGTTATTACGCAATACCTTTTTGATATTTTGTTGTATTACATCGAAAACATAACACGTTCTAATACAAGCCAATTCAAACAGCTTTCAAAACAATTTAACCTAACCCAGATGTTCATAAAGCATGGAAGAAAGAAAAAGAAAGAAAAAAACAAACAAAGAAGAACAAGAAACACTGTATTCATGTTACTTTAATGTCAGGAGGTGTGTTAAAAGCCTGCATATTATGAAAAATGGCATATATATTATTTGGCTAGTCACGACAATATGTATTTATAAATAAATCAGTCACAAGTTCAATAAATCAATCAATCAATTAGTCAGTATATAAATAAATATTAAAAATTTCAAAATAATAAATTACTGCAAAATATTACACACACACACACGCACACACACATATATTCAAGGTCTTTTATCTGGTCTCTAGGAAACTCAAGTTAACAACAACAAAACAAATTATTTAAATTTTTATCTGTTAATTACAACTTTATTCTTTTCTCTTCATCGTTTATTTAATATTGTGACAGAAAACTGGAACAAAATTCCAGAAATTCAAGTAACCTATGGTTACATGTTTTGCTGGATACATGATCTGGCAGCACCTGTCTTAATCTTTAATTAAAGAAATGATAATCTCAATAAACGAAATTAAACAACAACAAAAACTGAAGAAAAAGAACAAATCAAATGTATCATCATTAAACTACAAACACATAAAAAGAAATTTATTTTGTGATCTGTCCTCTTTCGAAGCCATCATCTCTGTATCAACACACTTCATTCTGTGCCCTGCTGATGCCTCTACAGAAGATGGCAGCATGTAATGGTTTCTAACAAGGACATACCAAATGTTAGAGCAGCACCAGAATACAACAGATCCATTTGTGGTCATTTCTGGCAGATTATGCACAATGATATCTGTTCCTCAGGAAGCTAGTTCTGTTAACATGAGCAGCTGTTTGGTGCTTTCAGCACCTTCAAAGTTTAAAAAGTCTTTACATGTCTGGGCTTCCCGAAATGATTAATACTTACTTGTGTTAGATGATAAATGCTAAACTGGATTTGCAGAAAGAGAGAATTAGTGAGAATGATGCTGTGGGGTGAGGTCATTAAATAAAGAAATTGAAAGTTATGTAGAAACACACACACACACACACACACACACATATACACGTACATACAAACATTTATATAGTTTACATTAATTTACTGTTTATGATTAAACTTTTGATACCTATATATATATATATATATACACACGCACATAAATTTGGTTGTTTTGTATTTATTAATTAACTTAATATCATTTGCAATATGTATGGATCCTTATTGTTAATTTTTTTTATTTTCAAAAAAACTGGTATGCTTTATAATATGTTAATATATATTTTTTATACTTATTACTGCTCTAACATACAATATAAATTAATAATTATTTCATATAAAATTGTCTGCATTATGCACAAACATAAACTTTATATTGCTAATCATTGTCTGTGATTACTGTAATACTGTAAGTACTTATTTCAGTCACATGTCAGCCTGGGTTATATTTTATTATTCACTTTAATCGTGATCAACATATTAACAACTACTTTTGCTTGAGAAATCAATTTGAATAGTATCAAGTTTCAAACAGAGCTCCTTAGAAACATAAAAAGGAGGGTGTGATATTATATCCGGAGGCACAGATAAAAACAGAATCCAGCCCTGTCAGTAACAAATAAAATGGAAGAGTCATTCTATAAACATAACTAGCTGCTGTTCATAAACCCCCTTTATTGTTTTCAAGCGACAGACCTGCCTGGAAAGTTCGTGGTTGTTGAGAAACAGTGGACCAGAGTATAACAAGCACAATTCAGAAAGTTTAAAGAAGCGTAATGTTACAGGTACTTGCTTAAAGATCTGTATGTCTCATCTTTTTGTTACAATACCCATGTCAGCTATGTCTAACAAAACATGAATCTATTATATTTATAATTTTACATTGAATAGTTGTTATTTAAAACCTATTACTAGATAATAATGGGTGTGGCAGAGTGATGTGTTTTTTATTGGATACAACTTTGCATGTATTACTTACCTCCAAGAGATGTGAAATAATCCTGTGTTAAGTTATACAATACCCCATGATGTTTTATACACAAACAATTTAAAAAAAAAATATTGATATGTGTATTACGGATGGTCAAGCTGTGAGTATGTATGTAAATTATAGTTATTATAATGTTAATAAAGCTATGATTTTACATATTTTAAAATATAGGTATGATATTCAGTCAAATCTTTTTATAATGTTTTTATAATGCTGATATCTGTGTTATCACAAGCTGGATGATGTGACAGGGTTTTTGAGATTATGATTTACTACATTCACCAAATCTCAGAACTGGCCCCAAAAATACCCCAGTTGTTTTACAAAACAGCAAATTGTCAAGTTATTGCCCACTTTGTTTTAATCACTGGATAATCTGCTAAGTATTAATAAATAAATTTAATGGATAAAAATGCTAACCTTTGAACCATATACTTCAAACGCATTTTTTTTGTTCAGATTTTCTCAAAGATGTATAATGTATAATAATAATTGCTAAGTCACTGTTATCAAGGAGAATGTTACATTAAATCTTGTTATAAAACACAGGACAAAGGAAACAGATTGGGCGTATTTCTTTAAAAACAGATATCTTACAATGTTGTTTATGAAGTTACACTATCTTTTTCTGAGGAAGACTTTAACATATGAAAATAATAATTTATGTATTATTAGAAGGAATAAAACGATATAAAAAGTTATTTGTAATTGGATAGTTCCTGAATGGTCCTTCGCAGTGGCAAACGACAATATATCAACAGTAAGTGTTAATGCTGATGTACAAGGAAGTACTCTGCAGGCTATGATTATTTAATAGAAGACCAGAACAGCATGAGATAACCTATTCAGTAAGTCAGACACGCAGAATTAATTCACAGGCTGAAAGAAAATTCTCTTTGGTATTCTCTGCTGACACACAGCAGTACAATCACCCCAAAAGAGGTGTCACTTCCGATTTTGCACTTGAGTCATGAAAGATTTGTGTGTACACACCATTAAGCACATTCCCACCTGAATACATTTTAATAAATTCGTCTAGTCCCTGAAATGGTTGTGTCTCATTATCATTTTTAATCAATCAAAATGGAGAAACACTGAGGAGATTCTGGAGACTGATGTTAAAACATGGAGTCCAGAAATCAGGTTGGCATATTTCATTGCCTGTCAGTAAGTGATGAACTTCCTTAAATGTGTCCTACATAATCAACTTGACCTTATCCTTCTGGTTTGGCAGCAAATGAAGAAATAAATCATATGGTTCTCCTCTGCCAAGACCAAAAACTTCACTGAACTTTGGTGCTTTCAGCAACATTCTGCTGTTGACATCAATCCATTCTTTTTGCCTCTGCTTTACATTATGTTCTCTCCTTGGTTCGAAGGTAAATGAAAAACCTTCCGAAGATGTATTTGTGTATATATATAAATATATATATATTGTAGCTTTTGTTGTTTTCTGGTTAATTAGTTAATTAGTTTTTGTTATTGCTAGTGTTGTTTGTTTTGTTGTTGCTTTTTGTTTGTTTTCTCCATTGGGCAGATTATCAGTGAATGTTTATAATTAGCAATATTACTAGGTTTAGAAGAACATATTGTTTTTCGTTTTTATTTATTGTTTGTCTTTTTTATATTCCTATTATATTTATTATAACATAATTATTACAGTTTTATTTTCTCCGATATAAAAATAAATGTATTCATGCTTTTACTATTATTATCTTTATCATTTTCTTCTTTTTTAGTTTAAAATCTTATTATTAATACAGTTATTTAAAACTAAATGCAAACTTTCTTTTATAATCTTTATTTTTTTCATAAATACATTCTATTTATTTATTTATTTGATTTGATCTGATCTATTATTTTTCTTTCTTTCTTATTAAAAAAAAATATATATTTTAGCATTTTCTATTTTAATATTTATTGAAGTCTAGTTTATTACTGGGATTTTTCATTTAGTTTCTTTCTCTAAATTTTATTAAATATTATAATTCCAAAGGGTCATAATTTAATAGCAAGGCTTCTTTTATGTCCATGTTTTCTTAAGGGTAATATATACAGTATGCACACTGTTACAATGTCCTTTGTTAAACCATTTGTGAGGACATCATGATTTATGGTAGTATTATACATGTGCTGTAGGTGGGGGACAAAATTATGCATTTCACTTCATCAGTTACAGCCACGTTTTTCCGGTTTCAATCATAAAAAAAGACAGATTATTTTATCAGAGCCATGTGTAGCATGTTACATATATACAGCTTATTAATGAGGTACAGATTTTTCTATTTATTTGAAGATACTGAGCAAGTACATTAAAATATCATGAACAGAAAACTATAATCTCTGATCATGTAACATAGGGAGGTATTATGCATCTCTAAACTGACGAAAACAGCCATTTTATTCTAATTTGTTTTGTTGTTTCTTCTTTTTTTTTTTTTTTTTCTTTATCTTTTTTTTTCGTTTTTTTTTTTTTTTTTTTTTTTTTTTTTTTTTTTTCATTCTTATATCAGCTACCATTAAATATTAATAATTCATAAACTGTGTTTAATTTTAAAATATTCAAATGAATGTTATGGTTCAGAAGCAAAGTTCTTACCATTTTTTTTTTTTTCAAAGGCAATATTTAGATACTGCCATACATTTGTGCTATTCTGTTCAACAACCTTTCATCATCTTTGAGGCTCTTTCTTTATTCTATCTTCCCATCCCAGAACCTGACAGCTTTCTGGTTGATGATCTCATCTAAACACTAAACACTTTTGTTCCAACCCAGTACAAAGCTGAACAGCTGTGTTTTGAATTTTGTGATTACTCACTGTGAAATACAGGCTACCCGTAAACTTTTTAAAAACATTAATAATGCATTTTTCTTTTCTGAGTGTCTTGTAAACAATTATTATGATAATAATAAACAGAATATACGAGGTTATACACAGCTTTACGTATTAAAAAAAAAAAAAACTGCTTTCAACCCAGTGGCTGCCTTTATTTTCAGTTTTATCTGAACAATCTCCCACTATGTAACATGCTTTTAAACCACACCTGGGTTATTTCTTTTTTAAAGCCAGTGAATCATCATGTAATAGCTGATTTTCCAAAAATAGATATAATGTATATTTGTCTTATAAATTAATAATATAAAATATATTAAACATTCTAACAGTAGTAACGTCTATTTGTATCATTATTACTATTTATTTATTATTAAAGGCCTGCAAAAGACTGATTCATAAATTCTATAAAGTGTAAGAAAATTAAACAAAATGACTACATGTCATTCAGACTTGAAGTACAGAAGATCCATTCCTGCTACTGAAGTATTACAGATAGATAAATGGGTTCCTGGGTGAATATATGTATGATGGGTGAATGGAGAGAGAGAGAGAGAGAGAGAGAGAGAGAGAGAGAGAGAGAGAGAGAGAGAGAGAGAGAGAGATAGAGAGAGAGAGAGAGAGAGAGAGAGATTTATAAATTACATCAATTAATTTTTAGTTTAAGCTGGATGAACAGTTTAAGCTGAATATTATAAATAACACACATATTTGCCTTTCCAATTAATAATATAATATATTGAACATTCTGACAATAACTTTTATTTATTATAATTATTACTACTTACTTATTAATAAAAGCCTGCAAAAAGGTTGGTGCAAAAATCCTATAAAGAGTAAGTCAATTAAATAAAATGACATGTACCTGCTTTCAATAGTTTTCTAAAAACGAATAAGTTGCCGTACTTTATTAATTAAATCTAACTTACTCGACATCTTCAACTGTTTAAACTAATTTGTTCTCTTAATTATTATTATGATTATTATTATTTATTTATTTATTTATTTATTTTTGTTTTATTTTATTTTTTATCGGCCAATTGGATTGGCAGTAGTGTTTTCCTTTGCCTGTCCTATTTTTGTATCTGAACTAAACGAAAAGTCACTTGCATTTTAACTTGTCGAATTCTAAGCAACATATTTTGCTTTATAGAAACAATCAATGAATAAATTCTGACGATAACCTTTTTGTGAATTATATTTCACTTACATTTTTCTTCTAATATTACTTTACGTTAAAAAAAAAAGTACTTAATTTACTATACCAAATGCACGATCAAGATTATTTCTGTAAAGGGGAATTACTCTAAATCAGAATGCCAAATACTGCAAGAGTTAATGAACATTAGAATTATTTCGAAATCATTTCGAATTGGATGTCCTCAACAAAGACAAATAAATAAATAAATAAATAAATGAATGAATAACAGCAGTAATAAAACTGAATTATTTAGCTGAAATGAATTATACGTAGGGGAAAAATACGTTGTGTTTTTTTATACACAGCTTTTAAAGAAACCGTTAAACGTTTCTGTGCAGCCTGTTTCATTATTCTACGTTCTAGCCATGCTACAACGGGACACAAGAGTATACACTTTCGTCCTTTCACATATTATGCATGAAAGATTTCTTGGACTTATTAATGGTTGTATGTTTATGGAAGGAATGGCTACTGATGTAATTGTTATACCAGTTCCGTAAATCATGTCTGACGTCCTCCGTAAATTATGTCACTTTTAATATTATTCTGAACAATAATTTTGGATCTCTTGATTTTTAAAATTAAACTGGAGTTATTCCGCTTCGACTACTACAATATTTTCGCAATTTCCGTTCTACAAATAAACTGGAGGGTTTAACGTAACAATAACGAAACTCCTAATTACATTTATTTATTTATTTATTTATTTATTTATTATTATTATTATTATTATTATTATTATTATTATTATTATTATTATGATCATTATTATTATTATTTGTTCATTTTGTGTTTGTTTAGTCAACAACAATATCAATTAGAAGAACAAGAAGAAAAAACCCAACAATAACAACAACCATAGCAGTAGCTGTTGTTGTTGTAGTAGTAATAGTAGTCGTCGTTGGAGAATGATATTACAGGTAATAACGTCTATGAAAAGTAAAATGACAAAAAAGCCCAGACGTACACCCACTCACACACATACACACGCATACACACAAGCACACACACACATACATACATACATACATACATACATACATACATACATACATGCATGCATACATACACATACACACAAAAGAAACAACAAAAATAACAAAAACAAAAACCTAACTGAAAACGGGAGGAAGTCGTTCAGTCCGTTATGAAATTATAGATTATTTTTGACAGTGTTCATAACATCAATATCATGCAGTACGTGCATTTCCTATATGACAACTAGAGCATGAAATGGCCATTTAAGACCACTTAAAACTTTTAGCGTAATTATGTGCATGCGATCGTTTGCGAAACGATAATTATAACTGAACTGAAGAATGTGAAGAAATCGACTACTCTTTTCACACTACTCAGCATATGTAAATAAAATAATAAAATGACAACAACAACAACGACGACGATAATAATGACGATTGTGATAATAATAATAATAATAACAACAGCAACAACGATAATGATGACTGTGGTAATAATAATAATAGCACCAACAACAACGACAACAACAACAATAACAATAATAATAATAATAATAATAATAATAATAATAATAATAATAATAATAATAATAATAACGTCCTTAACTACTTCTAAGTTAATGTATACGTAATATTTGTGTAAAATTCTTAATTTAATTTATGAATGGAAATGACATTTTTGGACTAATATGTTTTACAAACAAACACGGAATATGGCTGCAAGCATATCATTTCCATTTATTTGAAAATGAAGAAAAACACAACGAAATAAATAGAAGAAGAAGAAGAAGGAGGAGGAGGAAATATGAAAAAAAGAAAAAAAAAAAGAACTAAGGAATGCAAAACTGAACAAAACTAAACAGGAAGGAATTATTTTAAAAAATAATAATAAAAAAAGAACCTCAAGACGTCTTATCTTCACGCGTTGTCAATGGATACACGTCTGCTTGCTGTATCCATGACCACAGCGTCAACAACAGTTCGCATAAAACCATTTAGTCCTTGATATTTAGAATTGTTGCTATGGCATTTACTGGTTTTAGTTTTACATATTGATTATTTTTCTGAGTTTTATTGTTTCAAAAATATTCGTTAAATCCAATTTTGTTATAGAGCAATGATGACCAAAACAAAAGAGTATTCATGAGCTTTTTTTAAAAGAAATTATGGCGGAATTAAACTTTAGAATCCTTGCTGTAACAGAAGCATTTACGAACAAAACTGACAAACAAAAATAAACCTGTATATGAACATGCGCGTATACTCACACAAAGTTTACTACCTACAGTGAGACAGTGGATTAATTTAAAGTGAACCAAGATATATATATATATATATATATATATATAGATATATATATATATATATATATATATATAAAATATGCTGTAATACGGTCAAACACAAGCAAAGGAAAATATTTATAAACTTGCAGAAAAGGTACCGAACACGAACTGCAGTCGTTGGTATATTCCACTTAATTAATCTAAACATACGGACTAATGCAATTTGACGCTCAGAGTGCTTCCTCCACTCTTTGATTCGAAACTCGGGACGTTCTGCTGTCTATTGATCTGTGAATTCGATCAGAAATCATCATGAGAGATGAAACGATAGGTCATTCATCTCTTTTGTATAAACTGCTGATTCACCCTTCTCGTGGTTTTTCGTCCATGCAAACAGGCAGAACAGTGAAAGGTTGATCTAGAAAAAAAAAGAGATTGCTTCAGGCAATGTGACGGCAGTTTTTGAGTCAACTTTTTTTTTTTTTTTTTTTTTTTTTTTTTTTTCTACGGTCTCTGCGAAGTTGTGGTATATGGCGACACTAGCCTTGCAGGAATAATCAGACCGTTTTTATGTGCAGAGATGGTTAATTCCTTTCACCTGTGAAATAAGACATAATGGTACTTGGATTTATGCTTAATATAAAATGTTGGTAGAACAAACGGCGAAAGATTATATATTTATGAAGATACTTGGTCAAACAAAGAATCAGAAAAATAAATCAACATTTTTCTATCGTTCAGCAAATTTTTCTTCAAGTTCAGAATTTCGTTGTTTTTTTTCTTTTTGTTTCTATTACTTCTGTTAAGCAATTGTCATCATACATAAATGTATGCTCATTTTTTTGTTGTTGTCGTTGTTTTGGGGGTTTTGAAATTACGTTTTACTACATCACTAATCTCTCTCTCTCTCTCTCTCTCTCTCTCTCTCTCTCTCTCTCTCTCTCTCTCTCTCTCTCTCCGTGTCTGTGTGTGTGTGTGTGTGTGTGTATATTAAGATATCGTGCTGACTTAAAAGTTCTACACATGAAATAAGCTGACAGACAGTAAACATAATTTTAAAATACATAAAAAGAAATCCTAACAGGAAAGAATAATAATAATAACGATAATAAAAAAGAATATAAAATAAAAAGCATCTGCGTTCAATTCTTTTACCATGTTTCTTTTTTCCTTGGTATTTCGTTTAGTAAGTGGATTTAATTGTACCTAATACGGTAATATTCCTATCCCACACAAGAAGTCAGACAGATTTATAATGTTTTTGTGCAGTATCGTATTACTAATGTGACAGGTTTATTCCCTGTAAACATAAAATTTTCGTAAATTATTGACGAGTTAGAATATTTATTGCCACAGTGCTAAAAAGAAAAAAGATATAATAATATATTTCATTTGCTAATGGAATGTATTCTGGGTTAGTGAAAGAAGCAAATAAACAATTGAGAAATAAGGTAAACTGAACTGGCATCAGTGTACAGTTTCAGCTGCAATTATATCTTTTTTCACAAAGTTTCAATAAATTTTACAAAAGTCAAAAAAATATGGATATGAAATGAGTTTAGATAATTTTTCGATATACTGGATTCATACCTTGGACTAAGACAAGAATTAGTTTAATTTTATTAAAATGGCTATGTGGGTGAAATGTGTTTTTGTGTTAATGAATATCTGGATGTTTTTGACTGAAATAGTTACTGTGTTATAATGTCGTTCAGAGGGGACAAGCCTTCGCATATTTATTTACTTCAACCAGTTGTTCTAACTCTGACAGATTTTCCGTTTCAAATAATATTTAAAAAAAAGAAAAAAAAAAAAGATATATTCGATATATTAGTTTGAACTGATTAACCCATAATGAGATACGAATATCTTTTACTAAGTCATATGGCAGTGTTATTATTATTTTTTTTTTAAATTATTAATTATTTATTATTATTTTTTTTTTAAATAAGTTATCTACGATGAGATAATTATATCAAAATATTCTTTTAATTTCAACATATGCGAAAATCTTTTAAATAAATTATAAAATAATTTTAAAAATCAGTAACAACAACAGCAACATCAATAACAACAACAAAATATTAAAACAGCAACAACAACAACAACAAAAAGAGAATAGATATGACAACAGCAACATCAACAACAACAACAATAGTGGGAACCTTTATTTTTGAAAATCAGATCACACAAAGACGATATATAAACCAAATCTAGAAGTGAAAATAATCTACCCACGGACAAGATTATTATTATTAGACGAAAATAAATCTTAAATGACTAAATATACACGTTAGAAAAAGCAAACTGTTTCTGTGACTCGAGTCTCGCCAGATCAGTTTTAAATAAATAATGACAGCCTTGAACAAGGACAACTGGCAAATTGTATTGGTTTTCCAAAACTCATTTAGGTTCTTTTAAAAGCGTTAACCATTTGCAGTTGCTGGTGTCGCTGTAAACACACTCAAAACGGTCAGAGCCCACTCACAAATATACTGGGAAGATTTCAGATCAATACGCTGTGAGGAAATGACTTCGTAATGACATAAATCATTATTCTCTCTTTAACAATGGCATCGATATGAAGGAGGAAGCAATAATCTTAGCCAGACAGCGCATATATCTAAATTACTGGTCGTCGATATGAAGAAACCGGCTGAGTTTGTACAACACTATGTCTGGTTTTTTTTGGTTTTTGTATGAGACTCTGTTTGAGCTGACGATATTATCGAACGTGGCATATCTGTGATCATGTATATTTGCTACATTTGCTGCTTGTATATCTCTCTCTCTCTCTCTCTCTCTCTCTCTCTCTCTCTCTCTCTCTCTCTCTCTCTCTCTCTCTCTCTCTCTCTCTCTCTCTCTCTCTCTCTCTCTCTTTTACATATGTGTGTGACATTTATTTCTTTTTTGTACACACTTGTTTCCTTATTTATTTCAGAATCCGTTTGCTTCTTTTTCTGTATCTAGTGTATGTCAATGTCTTTATTTTTATGTATAAAAAAAGTAGATAATTTTATCTCGATGTCTGTCTATCGCAGTTATTTTTCATTTGCTTTGCCTTGACTCTTATTGGTAAAATTTCACCGACACTGGCTACGTGAAATTTTGTGTTTGTTTTTGAAGTAATCAGATATAGTTTATTTTTGTCCAAACGTTCGTGATACAGGACAGAAAAACATGAATTTGATGCTATTTTTTTCAGTCATTACATTTTGGACCTGTTATTAATATAGCTGACTATAGATATTGATATGTTGATGACCGGAAGATCTTTTTTATTCTTCTTTTTTTTTTTTTTTTCCATTTTCTGAAAGCAGAATTTAAAAAAAATAAAAATTTAAAAAAAATGTATTTTATCCCCATCATTTCCAAATTATTTCCATTACAAAATTATAGTTTACTTCTTAACTTTGCTCTTTATTTATGTATATATTTATTTGCACACTCAGTATTCGCACAATTGCATGTAGACATTCCGGCATACGTGCTTTAATGTACATTGTATGTACCTTTGTCTGTATGTATGTATGTATGTATGTATATATACTGACGTGTGTTAGAGATAGGGGGATACAGGGTGAGAGAGGGGACATCGGAGGAGGAGGCAAGGACCTAAACAACAAAGTTAAAAATTAAAATATAATTTAGGTTCTTGCCTCCCCTTCCATTTCCCCCCTTTCCAATATTCTTAAAGATATTTAACATGTTCAAAATTCTGAAATTAAAGTGATTGTTTTATTAAAATTTTATCTTTAATATTATAAAACATACCAATTGATAAACTATAATTCATTATATTCCGTTGTTTATTTTCATTTTTTTTCTTTTTCTTTTTAGGTATTTAGCTAAAACAAAAATTCATCTTTTTCTTTTTTCTTTTTTTCTTTTTTTTTTGTATACCTTGACAGATCAGTGTCATAAACTGCTGTGAGATAAGAAAATAAATAAATAAATAAATAAATAAATAAATATTAGGAATAATAGCAGTAATAATAATAATAATAATAATAATAATAATAATAATAATAATAATAATAATAATAATAAAACCTGTGAGGGTTTTTTAATCCATTTAACTGCATGCTAATTTTCGTATTTTTATTTCATTAGTTAATTACGTGTAATATTATCCACAGCTTACACCTTTTCTTTTATATATATATTTTTTTCTTTTGAACAAAAAGACAAAGAAAAGAAAAAAGAAATTTCCATGAAGAGAATTTAATGTATTGTAATCGACATCAACTCACGTTATGATATTTTTGCTTTTGTTGGTTTTTTTCACATTTAATTATCTCTATGATTTATTTTTCTCTACGCGTGTGTGTGAATGGACGAAAAAAATGTTCAGTGAGATCTTAACATTTGTTGTCAATGAAAAGTAATTAAGTATCGAATTTCCTATCATACAAAACACCCACATTCATACATGCACTCGCAAACCTAAATAGATAGCATACGCAGTTACACATATGCATATATATTTTCACACCTAACATTTATTTATTTAATTTAAAAAATACTGATTTTTTTTGTGTGTTTTTTTTTTTTTTTTCTTCTTCTTATTGATATATATAAATGTTTTGATGTGTGTTGTAAACAAGTAAATAAAAGAAGATCTACAAATATTGAGAATAATAATTATGCGTGCACTTCAATAAATAGCATTTATATTGTCTGTCGTTTTTTCTGTGGGAAATAGCAGGTGTGATGGAGGTGGTTGCAATAGTAATAGCAGTAGTAGTAGTAATCGTAAAGGTAGCACAGTAGTTCTATTAGTAATAGTAGTAGGAAAGTGGTATTAGTGGTAGTAATTTTGGAAGTACTAACAATAGTCGGAGTGTTACTGAAATTAGTAGTAGCAGTAGTAGTAATAGTAATAATAGTAGTAGTAGTTGTAGTGATAGCAGTATTAGTGATAATAGTAGTACTAGAAGTCGTAGTAGTTGTAGTATTGTAATAGTAGTAGTAGTAGTAATAATTGTAATAGTAGTAAAAGAAGTATTTTTAGTTCTAGCAGATTAAAAAGACAAGGTTCCGATGAATAACAGGAAACAATTAGAAATAAAATAATTCGTAATTAAAACATCAACAAAAAGAAAACAAAAGGAAAATATTAATAATAACAAAAGCAACAGAACAGAATAAGAAGTTTCTTTTTAATAATCATATCCGTATATTATATATATATATATTTATATATATATATTTATTTATTTATGTACCATACACATTGTTATTCTTGACACAAATATTACAACATTCAGCAATAGTCAACATACAGTCTCATACATGAAAGCAAAAACATACGAACAGAAATATCGTTATATTTACAATTACGTGCGCCAATTTTGCAATGGAATGAGGTGACTTTTAGATAATCATATTATAATAAAAACGAACAGAGATAATAAAAATAAGAGACAGAGTTTGGGAGAGGGAAAGGGAGGCGAGAAAGAGTGAGAGAGAGAGAAGCTATACCCCTGAGGTAATATAATGGGTATATAAAAACATATTTCTTATCTGGCTTGAAGAATAGATTATGTTTTGAAATATAAAAATGTAAAACTGTTTATCAGTATTCTTTCATAAGTAACATTTGTAATTATTAATTGATTGATTTATTTACCTACTTACTTACTTATATACTTTATTATTTACTTATCTACTTATTTATTCTTATTTTTGTTGTTGTTTTATAATTCTACAATTTTGTTTAGACAACAGTGATAACTGGTTTGTAGTAATTATTCTAATGTATTTTTGAAGAAAAATATGTCTGAATAATGATTAAATGCTAGATTAGTAAATGAAAGGAAAGTAAAATAGGCTGAAATCTGATAAGGAACTACTTTCTTCTTTATTTTTAAAAAATGTGTTTGCCTGCCTTATTCTTTCATAAAACAAAGTAATAATATGTGTGATATACATTATTATAGAGTTAGAAAGATATACTACTATTATTATTACTACTACTACTACTACTACTACTACTACTACTACTACTACTACTACTACTACTACTACTTATAATAACAATATTAAATACATATTAATAACAATAGTATACCACTGCTACCACTAATAATAATAATAATAAAGTAGTAGTAGTAGTAGCAGCAGCAGCAGTAATAGTAGTAGTAGTAGTAGTAGTGGCGGTGGTAGAAGTAGTAATAATAGTAGTATCAGTAGTAATAATAATAACAATAATAATAATAATAATAATAATAATAATATTAATAATAATAATAATAACCACATATTATTTATTTAAACATAACTGTAATAATAAAAAAATATATATCCTTCAGATTTATATAACGTAAGCCTTCTCACTGATGATATATACATATTAGAGATCATGACGGATTCCCAGCTACTCTCCCTTTAAATCCAGCGCTCCGCATTGGCATAACAGCATAATATTCACAGGATAACGAATAAAACGTGAGATTCCGATCACAAACACGTAACATAAGACTCAATGCTTATAACAGTTTAACACAAAAATTCAAATAACAAGCTTAACGGATACCAGAAACAATTTTGCGGATAATAAAGGTTTGATAACTGCACTAATAATTATTATACATAGATATAATTGAAAATCTAATATATGTGTGTATGTGTGTGTTTGTGTGTGTGTGGCTGTGTTTATTTAAAGCAATAAAGAAGTACAACATTTAAAAAGGAAGACAAAATAATTGAATTAATAATTTAAAAAAAATGAACTAATAATTAATTTAATAACTATTCAACACTAAGCAAGTTTTTGTTGTTGCTGGGTTTTTTCTGTCACTTTTCTACGTAGGCGACATTTTTTTTTTTTTTTTTTTTTTTTTTGTCTCCAAATAATCGATTGAGTGAAAGATTAAGATCGATTGAAGCACATGTTCATAGACTTTAATGTCAAAAAATGTTTATGTGATAAAAGATATATTATTATTATAATTATTATTTCTTGTTAACTTTTTTTTTTTTTTTTTCGAAACAATTTAAAATTATCTTAGAAAGAACGCAGGAAAGATATATATTTTTTTTTTCTCTTTTTTCGGATAAAACATTAATTTCCATATTACTTTTTGTTTTTGTTTTAAATAATAAATTATTGTTGTTGTCGTTTGTATGTCCGCGAAATACTAATTTTCATTATTTTCTAAGTAATCTAATAGTATATTTCCTTTTAAAATTCCACGGTAACTGGCTGGACGAATTTTTGTTTCTGAATTAGCTGGAACATGTTGATGATTCGTGTCTTGATCAGACGATCTATGATATGCACGTCATACGATAGCGTGCTTTTAACTCGGAAAAAAAAACAAGGAAAAAAAACCCCATTTATTAGCGGTATCCTTGACGATAATGATATCTTGGACTGTTTTTAATGCAGCTACCTATAGATATGCATACCATATTGATTGGGTTAATTACTTGAAGAAAATTCTCATCTTGTTACTTTCTCTATTTTTTTTTTTTGTTTTTTTTTTTTTTTTTAGTTATTATTGTTTTTGTCTTATAGAGAATAAGTTCTTATTTCCTTTCTGAGGTCACCATATATTTCAGTAGTTAATGAAGGAATTAATGAATGATTTAAGTTACGTGCTTACTTACTAATTTTTATGTTTTTTTTTATTATCCATTCATTCATTCATTAAACGATTTATTTATTTATTTATTTATTTATTTATTTATTTATTTATTTATTTATTTATTAAGTGACTCATGTTTGATTAATTTCTCCACTCGAGGCATCTTACTGCCTTGTGTCCAGATTTCTTGAATCATTACAGATTTTGGTCACAGTCCGATACACTCGAGTGAACTCACCAGAGTTAAATCATTGTATTTCTCTATCTTTTTTGTTTTATTAGAAACAAATACTGGGGTCACTGACCCTTCGCTTTTGTTGATATGTTAGAAAACAGGGTTAAGCCCATTTTTGGTGACACCTTATTTATTAATCTGTTTATCCTTTTTTATTTATTTATTTATTTATTTATTTATTTATTTATTGTTCTTATTTTATTCTGTCCTGCTTTTTGTTATACTTTTTATATGTTTATTTACACATATAATGCAGAGCAGAAGAAAGGATGAATATATCAATAAATACGATTTCGCATAACAATCATTCAACAGTAATAATGATGTGGTGATAGAAAATCTTAATGAATGCATAAATAAATATATAAATGAATAAATAATGTTAAAGAATTCGTTAATAATAATAATAATAGTAATAATAATAATAATAATAATAATAATAATAATCACTATCATCATCATCATCATCATCATCATCGACATCATTATTGTCATAATCATTTTCGTTATCATCATATACTCATCGTCGTTATTATTTTCTAAAACAAAATAATTAAAATGTTTTATTTTAAAACTGGCTGATTATAATAACGCGTCACTGAATTATATGGATAGGATCACTAATAACGTCTTTCCAGTGTTTATGTTCTGATCCGCTAATCAATAATCAATACGTAATTTCAAATGACTACTTGGTTTCGCTTGCTGAGCTAACAGAATGGCGTTTATAGCTGTTATTTTAATAATAATAATAATAATAATAATAATAATAATAATAATAATAATAATAATAATAATAATAATAATAATAATAATAATAATAATAATTAAATAAATAAATAAATAATATGATATAATATAATATAATATAATAATATTATATTAGAATAACGTCTCCCTATTATAATAAAAAAAAAAAAAAAAACACAATTTTTGCCTATATGCAAGAAATTTAAGAAGGCATCTGAAATGAAGAATGACGAATAAAATATTTATATGAAAAAGACTCTGTATTACATATAGCTCATGAAATATTTAATTTCTCCCTTTAATTTGAAATAATGCCTCATAAATCCGAGAGATGTTCTTGTATAACATTCATCCGAGTTAACCGATATCACTGTTACAGTGTTAACTGGTAATGGCTGCCTGTACAGCGAAATCTCAGATCCATCATTTTATATTCACGATCACTTTAAAGTATTAAATCAGCACGTTTCAACTGTGGAATCCGTCATTATAAATTTATAATCATTTAAAAAAAAAACAGATCTTGCTTGCTTTACAGTCAGATTTGTTGTAACTTCCACCAGGTATGGTAATATCAGTATAATACAAAAAAAAAAAAAAAAAAGAATCCATCATATTGTCATACTGTTTTAAACACTCACAAAATGAAAACACATGGACTGAATGAAAAGAAAAGAAGAGAAGTAGAACGAAACGAAAACAAAGAACACAAAACACTGCGAGACGCGTTTCCATTCACTGATATTAATGTAAATGTTTGTTGTTATTATTAATATTAATATTTAATTTTTTTTTTTTTTTTTTTTCATTTTTCTACATACATCGTATAGAGCTGACTATTTCTCTTCATGATGTCCACACAGGGTCCGAGTAGTCTTTCGAAACAACCGCGATCCAGAAACGCAGATTTCACTTTGCCCACCGCGTACACGTTCGCCGTGCGAGGCTTGTTCTCTATGAGAGCTAGCTCTCCGAAGTACGTTCCCGTCGACCGCGTCGCTATTTCCTGCTCCGTCTCGTCCTGGCCGTTTATTGTCACTCGTATATGTCCTTCCTCGACGAAGTACATCCCGTCGGCATCGTCCCCTTGCTCGATAATAGCCTCTCCGTCCTCGAACACTCTCGACACCAGCGCGTCTGCCAGCCTCATCCTCTCGTATCCGTCCAAGCACTGGAGAATGGTAACCGCTTCCAGAAGCTTCTCGTATTTTTTGCGCTTCCTGAAGGCACTTTTCAGAACGATCCTTCGGAACGATTTCCTGTCCATGGCCCACAGCGTGCCCTGCGTGACGGCTACGACGGTGGCCGACCTGGGCATGTTGTACATGAGGGCGAGCTCGCCGAAGCTTCCCCTGTTGTCGAACTGGTGCACTTTTTTCTGCTCGCCTTTAATGTCGACGAGGACGTCGTAGACGCCGACGTCGATAACATAGAAGTTGTCGCCGTCTTCGCCCTGTTTGATGACGGTGTCGCCCGGGGCCACGGTCCGCTCGAACATGGCGTCGATGACTTCCTGCATCTGCTCGATGTCCAGACTGCGAAACAGCAGAATCCCGCCCACCGCTTCGGACAGCCGTTCCCGCTGGTCGTCCGTTTTCGGATAGGTGACCTTGTCTTCGTCGCTGTCGTCCGCTTCCGGGTCATACCGCTCGGCAGACACCGACTGACGTCTGGCGTACTTGCCCCGGTTGTTCCTGGGTTTCAGCACGGTCTTGTCCGGCTCCCCGGCTTCTTCGTCGTCCTCCACGATGATGTACATGGGCACGTCTTTGGGACGTTTGCGGTCTCGGGTCTTCGTGAAGTACTCCACCGCGAAGTCGTAGAGGTCGGCCGGCTTCTCGCGCAGCACCGCCACCGTGAAGTCCCGGAGCAAGTCTCCGAGACCTTCTGGAATCTCCAAGTTCATCATGGAATAAATAAATAGATAGCCTGGTATTTCTCGTTTACTCGTGTGACACTCGACCCGGTAAAAAAAAACCGGCTTTAACGGGAATGGAAACGAGGATAAATTGTTTTGTCGATACCCGGACTGCGCTCTGTGAAGCCGCGTTCAGTAAACACGAAGGGCGTTTTTATTTTTTTTTTATATTTTTTATTTGTTTGAAGTGCGTTAGTCAAGGTAGCGTAGAATTTCCGCAGCAGTTATAAACGTCTTAAGTCCATAATAAACAGCCCTGTCGTTATGTTTGAGAACGAATCACCTGGAGAAAACCTCAACAGTGAACGAATTATTTCTGATGTAATGCCGACTGCGCGACACCATTGTCTACGAGTAACTACAAAATGCAGGCTGGTGGTTACAACTGTAGCTTCTTGACTTCACCTGCAATTAGAAGGAGAAACAAATAAATTAATTAAAATAATTATAATAGTGTACTGAATAAAAATATTCCAAAAAAAAAATAATAATAAATAAATTTAAATAAAGAAAGAAAGAAAGAAATAAAGAAAGAAAGAAATAAAGAAATAAAGAAATAAATATTATAAAAACATACAAGTAGTACTGAGAACTGAGTTCTGGTATTTTAGTATTAATTATTATGTTCATCATCATCACAGCAGCAGCACAACCATATAACAGTAATAGACACAGTCGGAGTCGTATCACCACCCGCGGCGGTCGCACAGTAGTAATAACATTAGCAGCAGTAATGGTAGCAGCAGCTGCAGTAGTAGTGGCAGCAGTAGTAATAGTAGTAGTGGTTATGGTAGAAGTAATAGTAGTTGTAATTCAAGTAGCAGTAGTAGTCGTTTCGTAATGCTAACACTAGTGGTAGTAATAGTTCCATTATAATGGTAGTAGTAGTAGTTATTGTTGTTGTAATGGTAGCATTTTAATGTGTTTTTCTCAAAAATCATTACTGTATGTTATTTATTTTATTATTATTATTATTATTATTATTATTATTATTATTGTTGTTGTTGTTGTTGTTGTTGTTGAACAGATGACAAATAACATCTATTCTTTACTTCAAACTACTTATCATAGACGTGTTTCTCTTATCATCCCCTCTAAATAAATCAATCACGTCCCATGTATACAATTTTCCGTTCTTTACACTCTTTATTAACATCAGACCCTGGATTGAGAATGCAGCTAGTACTATTCGTCATCCACTTAAGGAAGGTATCAATAATGGCTGCGTTTAAATGGAATCTCTAATGACCTTTTGACGCCAAATCCATGTTCTCGTTAGAACTAGTTTAATGAGTGGTTAAAGCATGCTGGATCGATAACATAATTTTATAACGGTGAAAATACAAGTTAATTTCGCTGCGAGACGACTAATTGGCTTCGCGTGATAGTTAGAAAAATATTGATGAAAAAAAAACCTGAAAAAACCCCGAACAAGATATAATTTTGTGCCTGTCGAAATGTTGTCTATTTGAGAAATTTGCGTTACGATCTTTTCTAAGAGTGCTGGTAATGGAAAACAAAATAAACAACAAAAAATGATAAAAGAATAATAATTGGTTAGAAAGAGAAAAAGCCACAAATTGAAAAAAAAAAAAGATAAATCAAAGAAAAAAAAAAAGAAACAGCAAGGAAATAAATAAAGAAAATAGGCAATAATAAAAATAAGAAACGAACAAATTTTTTCGCAGCATTGAAACAAGGACAAAAAAGATGGTGAAAACAATTTCTCTTTTTTGTTGTTGTTGTTAGTTTTGAAAGTTAACTGTTTAAATGTAACTTAATGCAGCTTTCAGCCAAGCAGCGTTATTAAGGTATAGAAAATAAGAAAAGGAAAACACGCTATAAATAAATACAACTGAAATCAAGAAACAACTCTGCATAAAAGATATCCCTCGACAAATTCAGAAATAATACCATCAACACAATCTTCGAGAATAGGACTTAGCAATTTTTATCACAGAAAGAAAAGATACTGTACAGATAGAAAGTAAATTAAAAATCACACGCCGAATAGCTCAATACAGCAGAATATTTTTAACTCAACAGTAGAGAAAAAAAAGAAACAAGTATGTATGAGTGTTTTCACTTACTTTCAGCACAGAAAAACAACCTACGTGTCTTTTGTAATCTACGTTTCGGCTTTGAGAAATGATCGTAAACACCTTCTACGCACAGCAGTGAACGTCTTTATGATATCCAAGGTGATGACATTTTGCTGTCGACAAACCAATGACTACCAGGCACGGTTAATTATTTTTTAACACATACGACAACAGCGGCAGGACAAACTGTTGTGTTTGTCACACCTATACATTTGAAAATTCACGGCATGGCACAGCTCTGATATCTTTCTGATGGGAGTAATATAATGTAAAGCACATAGAAGCTGCACACACATACGCCCTTACTTCATCCTTTGACAAAAACATTCAAATACAGATATATTAAAATAATAATATTAATACGAATATACATACATACATACATACATACATACATACATACATACATACATACATACATACATACATATATATACATACATACATACATACATACAAACATACATACATACTTACATAAGCATACACATTCATACTTAGAATAATACTTAAAAAGAAAAGTGTCTATCTTACGTATTAATAACAAAAAAGTATCTCTGCGAAAGTATACACCTAAACATATATTTAGTGTTGACAGCTTTCTTTAAATTATGGCATGAAACCTTTGTTAATAACAAAGTATCGCCAATATAAAATAGCAAGTCCAGAGAGAGGCAGAAAGGTTCTCTTTTCCTGTGATGTCTTTTCGTGTATCGGAATATAAAGCAAGCTTAGAAAAAGTTATCTTGAGAAACAAATGTTATAATCAGTTGGAGGTATTTACGCTGTTTGGAGAAATATCACAAATGTAATATGTGGCAAAGAGAGTGATTGTTCAGACATGTCTGAAGTAGAAATATTTTTAAATCCAATCCATGATTTTAGTTTTGAATGTTTGTCGAAATAATTGTACCTACATTTCAAGGTTTATATTAATGAAAGCTTCTTGTTGTTGCTGTTGTTGTAGTTGTTGTTTCTGGTGTTGTAATTGTAGTTATTGTTATTATTATTATTATTATTATTATTATTATTATTATTATTATTATTATTATTATTATTACCAGTAGAAGTAGTAGCAATGGTAATTACAGTACATTCACCGTAGTAATAACGGAACAATCATCAACGTTATGCATTATTATTAGTATTATCATCGTCGTCATCATTATAATCATCATCACCATCATCATGATACATTTAAATAATTGCACATCTTACAGTACTATAATCAATTCATCAACTATTGTGCAAATCCTCGACAATGGCCAAGCAATACAACGTCATAATATCCTGTAATACCATAAAAGAATATTAGATATTAAATATTAACTAAATCTCTTATATAGTTCTTTCATCTTCAGAAAACTCGTCGTTACAAATGACAATTTCTACGAGGCAGACCGGGTCACAGAATGCAAATATGATTAAATATTAAACAAGTACTAAAGCTCAGTTCTGAAAAATCAGTGGGCGTATGAAAGACGGATAAAACAATTACTTAAAGAGAGTTTTAAGAACAAATAATATATAGAAAAAACAAAAATACATTTTTTTTTTTTAAATTAAAATGTCTCATAAGGATTAATTTTTTATTGTTTTATTTAAATTTTTTATATATCTTTGGCGCACTTTTGTGATACTTTTTTTGTTGTTTTGTTGTTGTTGTTGTTTTATTTCAGTTGATACAATGGTTATATTTACTTATGTTTTGTTACTGTACTTAATTAGTATCCCAGATAACTCCACAAAGGACTGATCTTCAGATAATATGTTTTGTTATTTATTTATTTATTTTGTTTTATTTTATTTTTTTATCTATTTTATTTTATTTTATTTACTTATTTGCGTATTCATTTATTTATTTGTTTATTTATTTAATATTATTCGATTATAATAGAACATGACCAAAGTAATATCTTGTATTAATTCGGATCTTAGTACATATACGCAAAACACCGAGGACAGTCTACACGTCAAAAGTACATGCACCAGCGATTAGCTAAACTGTAACACGAAGATAAACAATTATTTACGATAACTGGACATTACATTTTACACAGGTGAACGATATTTCTCAGTCTGTCAGAGCAACGCACACTAAATGTGGTCCAATAGTAGACGACGTTAGTTAGGGCTTTGGCTTCACACAACTACGGCTATTTGTGATTGGCTGTTTAAAATGTTTTAAAGACATGTTATCATGATTCTGTTCCTATCAAAAATTTACTCAAAAAAACCAACAACACTGAAACACTGACATTTATGATAAACCATTACTAGACCCCACTTTAATATACACTGTGTATATTTTGATTAAGTAGAATAATAATACTAATGATGATGAATATGATGATAATGATGATGATAATGACGACGACGATAAGCCAGTAATTAATTCAGTAATGCTATAGACAGTTTGTTCTTACTGGAAGACAGTTTTATGGGATTGTTTGTTACTATAGTAACAGACGATCTTAACAGCTTGGTTTAATGGTTAAAATTAAATACAGTTAAGCTACGAATCACTGATTTTTTTTCTTTTATACATTTGGTATTTTACGTACAGTCTTTGTGGGCAGAAGCTGGTTATAGTTTTAGAATTTTAACTTAATGATAACAAAACCAAAAATACAATGAAACCACCTATATCAATGATGGAAACAGCGATATACCATTTTTTTTATATAGATCGAGAATACTTTGATATGGCTTTGTTTTCTTTTCTTTTCATTTTTTTTCTTTATATATATATTTTTTTTTTTTTAAATACATATGGTAGGAATGTCCTGAAGTGACTTGAATAAGGACAGTTTCCTTGCAGTTTAACCTAATTATAACACAAAAGTAAATACAAACAATTTTATTTTTCCATAAACGTCCAGTTAAACTGAACACCTTTCTGTTCTCGCCGAAAACTGATGAAATATCGAACACGCCGTCGCTGAAGAAACTGCGGCTCCTGGAAGTTTTGTTACGAGTTATGAATCAGATCTATCGACGTCAAATCGAACACGACGGCGATCGAATCAGACTGTCAGACTGCTTGACGCACGAGAGTTTTCCTTGCCGGTCAGGACGGAAACGTCAATTACAGCAACAGATATCACCCTGGAAACAGACTGCAGGTGTTTCGTATTCCTTTACCCGGTGGCAGACGTGGCTCTTATGAAATTTCGTTTCTCGATTTATACACAGATCAATACTATTTTCTTTGCTAATAATTTTTTTCTTTCTTTCAATAGTAAAGTGTTTTTTATATTTTATATTTCACTGAATAAATACAGCATTTCTGAAACGAGAAGGTGTCTTTTCGTTTCGACTTAATCCCTGTTTTCGATCTTTTTCTTTTTTAAAATGTTTTTGTTTTAATAATTTATATATCTATTAAATAACGTATCAGTTATATATATATACGTGTATTTGTGTCTGTGGTACTTTGTGTGTGTTTTTAATCAATGCTATTCCAATTATTTTGTTTTCATTATTGATGGACCCGCTGAGAAAATAGCGTATTCAGTTGCTCATTTGAGGTCTTCGTTCAGTTCTATATGAAGCATGCATATACATTCACATACACAGAAAAAAGATGTGTGTGTGTGTGTGTGTGTGTGTGTGTGTGTGTGTGTGTGTGTGTGTGTGTGTGTGAGAGAGAGAGAGAGAGAGAGAGAGAGAGAGAGAGAGAGAGAGAGAGAGAGAGAGAGAGAGAGAGAGAGAGAGAGAGAGAGAGAGACACAGAAAGACAGGGAGTCAAACAAACATAAAAGTGGTTAAATTATTTACATAATAAAATATTTTAATCTTTAAAATTATGTAGCACACGAAACACGATTCCACTGAAGCACATAAGCATACAAACAAATGCGTATACTGTACCCATATTCATATTTACTACAAACATATCATTTTGTACTACTGTTGTTGCTAATTCTACCACTGCTAAAACAAGGGAAATAACTGTACATTATCCTTCCTTTGTCTCTTGCGTTTTTGAACTACGAGAGCCTGTTTGTTAGACACAATCTTTCCCAAAAGACCGACGCTGTTACTTCTTCGTAAACGATATCGCAAACACCGCGTGACAAAAATCTTTACGAAGCGAAACGAAGTGATTAGTCGTTCATACGCCAAGTATACAAAATTTCAAGCAAGCCTTAATAACAGAAACGTTAATTTTGATATCTGTATCAGTAACAGATAAGTTACCACATTATGTTTTTATTAAGTTATCGTCTTTGACTAAGTACCTAGTGACTGTTGTGGGCTTTGTTAACTGCACATTGTAGTAAATAAATAGCAAACAAACACTACGTTATAGAACTGTCCTGTTTTGTACACTTTGTTAACATATGTGGCCTGAATAAGAAACACGTTGCCGTTGTAATTATAATGTAGCTAACAAAACAAATGTAGTAAATTAATAATGACACTTGCCTTTTTGTTTGATGAGTAGATTAGAAAGAACAAGGTAATCAAAATACAGATGTTAATTATATTGTCTACAGTTCGCTTTAATGTAAATATAAAAAACGGTATGTCTAATATAAACACGTGATGTTTTCCTTTGATTCTGCGTGATCATGTAATTATATAAGCATACACACACATATATATGTATGAGTATGTGTGTGTGTGTGTGTGTGTGTGTGTGTGTGTGTGTGTGTGTGTGTGATATATATATATAATATGCCTTTGCAACGTTCCACTAAAGGTTGATTTCACATAATACACATAACTTGGTAAGCGATCACTCAATAGAATTTTACGTTGTTACAGAAATATAACGAAATAAATCTGTTTTCTTTTTAATCTGCAGTTGTTTTGCAGTCAATATCAGTGTAATACTGCGGTTCATATTACATTAATAAATTGCACAAGAAAGCCCTGAATAAAGAATTTAAAAAAAATAAATGCATGAATTTTAACATATTTGTATTGGTGAAATCTAAACCACTTTACGGCTTTGTTATTGGGGAAACAATACCTTGCCAATCGATGTGCGGAATAAACGTGCTCAATTAAAATCTAGACCTCGTGGTGCATCGTATCAAATTAAGCTAAAACAAATCCGCCATCAGCAGTATTTGGCATGCCTTTTCTGCTTTTTTCCACCCACCATCGTTTATTAGATTGCCACTGATGCGAATAATAAGGTTACTATGGAAATTAATCCCAAGAGTATGATAAAATTTCATCGCTGTTTTCATGCGCACCATTTTCAAAGGTGTTTTATTAAAACTGTAGCTTTCTCCTTGTTATATTTTCGCTTTCATCTTCCCCTACGATTTAAGATTCTGATCTCGTTTTATTTTTTTTTTTTTATTTTTTTTTTTATTAAATAAAATACTGTAATAAAAACGTATCAAGAAATCGATGTAGGCAAAAAAAAAAAAAAAAAAAATCATGAAGCTTTTTTTTTTATGGTTGTGCATTAAAGTATATGATATCTCTTCGTAATGTGATTTGTTTTCATTTTGGATCATCCATTATCAATTTACGACGTCTAATATGCTGTGTTCGTAATAAATAAATTGTTATCCGTGACTGAAGTCCAGAAGCAAGGAGAAGATGGAAAGAAAAGATGCTGACGAAGATATAATGTTGATGTTAAAGCGATAAAGAAAATAAGAAGCAAACAAAACAAATGTGACGAGGATGACGTCAGATAATGATGATAATGAAGATGATGATATTGATGATTAGGACAGAAAGGAGAAGAGGAAAACGCTGAAAATAATTACGATGATGATGACAATGATATTTAATGAATAATATATATTTTGTGGAAAAGAAATATAATCATAAAAAATATATATATAAATGCTAAAATCTAAAAGGAATGATTTAAACGTAAGGAACGCATCTAGGGGGGTGTTTTTGGGTTGGATATAATTTTCAATACTTTATCTGTGTGCAACAAAACAGAAAAATATATAGTAACATTTATTTATTTATATATTTATTTATTTATTTATTTATCTAGTAACCTTCAATCTTGTAATTTTATTATTATTTTACCAGCCTGTATAAAACCGCCATTGAATCGCGAAAATTGATAGCACGAGCCTGCTTCAGAATTCAATATCAGAATTCTTAATAGTGTTTATAGATTGAAGAATTAAACATTATACTAATCTTCTTAACAAAATAGGCTTAAATGAGATTACTGTGAAACGGCAATCGAATAAAAATGCATTGTGACAGCAACCCTGCAGTATTTGAAAGTTAACGTTACCGTAAGCCATCTATAATTTGATGATAAAAATTATGTGAAAATTCACGAATGTTTTATTATTGCAATTTATTATTTCCCACCCCATATAACAAGATTAATAAATAAATAAATAAATAATGTAGAGAGAAATGTAGCCTGTAATTACAAAAAAAAAAAAAAAATATTGATAATTTCTGATTTATACAGTGCAGAGTTAGACATATATAGTTATATTTATTTAAGTACACAAACGTAGAGGCATACACAGAGACAGGGAGTTGAATATTAGTGTGCTGACAGAAGGTATTTATAAAATCAGATGGACAAGCACAGACTAGAGAACCAGATAGACACAGATTAGAGAGAAAAATAGAGAGAGCGATCGAGCTAGAGAGATGCAGACAAACTGAAGAGGAGAAGACGAAGAAAACATATAAATAAAAAACAATATTAGAAAAACTGAATATAATGGTTTAGAGTTGACATTTTTATGGTTTTTAATATTATTATTATTAAACATTATTTTTTTATTTTTTTTTTTTTTTTTTTTTTTTTAAAGTCATATTTTATCCCCAGTAAAGTTTGGGAACTAGTTGAACAACATAAATATTGCACTTAATAGAGTTTACACACATTTACAATTATATGTAATATAATTATTTATGTTTTACCTCCAGACACAATTAATTTCCATAAACACGTGAACTGAAAACAGAATTATGTTGTTTTTACTGTATTTATTGATTTGCTTGGCTTGTAAGGGGCGTCTTGACTGATGACATATTTATACTTTCGATCCGTTCTTATCGTATAAACTTACTTATTGTACAGAGCAGGCATGTTAATAATTTAAAATATACCATTACTATAGCTGTTCCGTATAATTTTTGTTAACTTCCTATACCCTGATAAAATGCAATATAATAAAAATTTGATAATCGTTGTTTATCATCATCATCATCATCATCATCACCGTCATTATTATTATTACTTTTATCATCATCATAACCATCATCACCATCACTATAACCATTATTATTACTATTATTATTATAATTATAATCATTATCATCATCATCATCATTATCTTTACTATATATCGCTATCAGTGAAAATAACAACAGTGGGTAATAGAAATAGAAGCAACAGTAGTAGTGGTAGTAATTGCTCTAATAGTAATAATAATAATAGCAATAGTGGAAATAGTTCTAATGGCAATAATAGTAGCAACAGTAATAACAGTAGTAGCAATGGTAGAAGCAGTTGAAACAGTAGAAGCAGCAGTAGTTGTTGTTGCTAGTATTGAAGCAATAGTAACAACAGTAGCGGTTGTAAAAATATACTAGTAGTAGTAATTGTACTAGAAGATGCTGTTAAGTATTAGTAACATTTTTTTTGTTATAACAGTAATAGTAATAATACAGTGTATTTGTGTTATCAACGTGTATAAAACTTTGGGGTAACAAAAAGTAAAAAAAAAAATAAAATAATAATAATAAATAAAAAATAAAACGAAATGAAAGATGCAAAAAAAAAAATAAAAAAAAAAAATAAACGATGATTTTTAACAGCAAAGAAGGAACTTAATATAAGGTCAATTTATTTTGTTCTACATGCCTGGCAGGCGTGCTTTAGCCTACTCTGGACACAGGAATGAACAACACAGCTGACCTCTGGCTCTTTTTTTTTAATAATCATTACGGCTTATCGGAGTGGTTTCATTAGAGTTATGCTGGTCTCGGCTCGCGGAATTAGCGGTAATACCTTGCACGTTTTGTGTGCGAGTGGAAGCGAAGACACGGTAAGTGAGAATTAATCCTCTGCTTATATTCCTGGTTTCCTGTTTTTGATGTCAAAAGGCAGTGAACTTGTCAGCCCAGGGGCAAACCTGGGGAGGTAAAGTCTCCTGGGAAATTACGGTTTCAAACGGATCGCTTGCAGTTGACGGAAGAAATTACAATGAAAACAAAACGCTAAGGCAGCTGCGAAATTTAAAAAATACAAAAACAACAACAACAAGCAGTAGACGTGCTTGTTGTTGTTGTTGTTGTTGTTGTTGTTGTTGTTGTGATGGTGGTGGTGGGTGTTACTGTCGTCAAGAACATCGCTGTTAATGAAATGATCACTGTTTCATTATGGCTGTCATCATGGTCATCGTCGTAATGGTTTATTATCATCATTATTATTATTATTATTATTGATATCGTTCTTACTGTGATCATTATTATTATTATTAGTAGTAGTAGTAGTATTGTTGTTGTTGCTGTTGTTGTTAAAAGAAGAAAAGGAAAAGGAGAAGGTGATTTAAGAAAGTAAATATGAAGACAACGATAATTACAAATGAGTAATCAAAAGATGGTTGCAATAGTAGCAACAGAAGATAACTGAAGTGGTATCTTTAACAGTAATAGACGGCAGCAGTAGTACTTCTTGTTGTAGTAGTTTGAATAATAACAGCAGTAGTAGAAGAAAAGACGTAAGTCGTAGAAAAGATGTAAGACGTAGAAACTACAGACAAAATGACGCTAGTAAGAATTATATACTTTATATACATGTTTGAAAAAAAAGTAGTAAAAATCTGAAGAAAAAAAATAAAAAAGCCTTTCATTAGTATAATTATTAAGATGACACTTCATCTGGATATAACGAAAGCCTGCCCGGAACAACTGCCATGGACTAGTGTTATTGATTGGTGCGCGGATTGGTAACCGTCGCTGTCTTGAACTCCGAATTCGAGCTAATGACATTAGTCCAGCTCACTCAACCCATGGTGAACGTACACAAAGTGTGTCCTTAAAAGACATGCTTGTTTTTTTCTATTGCTTCTGATTTTCTTTTTTTTTTTTTTTTTTTTTTTTCTTTTTTTAATGAGAAAAAAAAGTATAATAGCTTATTAAACGGGGATTTTTTTCTCTAAGGAAAAAAATATGAAAATAATATTTATTTATTTTATATTTATTTTATTTTATTTTGTTTTATAATATTATGTTATTAGCCAAGAACATCCATATGTGTGGTGTCGCCTATATATAAAGAAGTGAATGTATTTATTTTATTTTATTTTATTTTATTTTATTTTTTGTGTTCAACATATTATTTTTCTTCTTCTTAAATTTCTTATCTTAAACATATCTAATCTAATTTTGCCCTAAGCCTTCGATTTTATTAAGACAAAAAAATAAATAAAAAATCACATTAAAGTGCGTGTAATATGAATTCCGTACTAAATCCATTACTAGCTTCAAACGTGACGAATAGATTTTTATTTTAATAATAAAATTCCATGTTTTTCGCTTACTTTAATATTTAAGTCCATCACCGAGTGACGCATGCGTATAGTGGCTCTGTACTTGCAAAAACGCTTGGTACGATAAGTACCCTAATTAGCGTATCAAGAATGATTGATGTTGCAACTTGTCCTTGAGCTGGAGTCCGTCATATTACCTATGATTTACGTTAAATATACGGTGATTATAAATTAAATAAACAGGTTGATTAATTCCGAAATCTGAAACGCTCCAATGCTTTTTTTTTTGCGAGCTTCAGAAGTAGTCATATCTTACCGTTTTTTGCGATTGCTTTGCAAACACAAACTTTATTTAATGCACAAAATTATTTAAAAAAAAAAAAAAAGATTAAATAAAAATCATAATGATTTTTGCAGAAAGCTAGGTGTCTGTGAAATGTAGACGGAATTCGTATTTAGACTTAGATCCTATTTTCAGGTTATATCGTCTTATATTCCAAAATCCGAAACAGCATTTCGTATAAAGGAACCTCAATCTTTAGTTATACCTATATATGCCAAGAAAATATGGAGTCATTCCTGCCAGAAAACAGTTCATTTTAAATTAAGTATTACATAAGAAAATGTAAGTAATGCAATTTGTTATCTATGTTATATGTTAAAATACAACGAAGTAATTACTTTCAATTTTATATAATAATAATAATAATTATTATTATTATTATTATTATTATTATTATAAAATGAAGATGATGAAAATGAAGATGATGAAAATATTGATAAAAAGAAGAAAAGAGGTAGCAGAAATGTAACAACAAACAGAAATTAACGAAAAACTAAATTGTATTCCGAAAACTACCGAAATAAAACGAGCACCGCCGAGCAAGATACTCCGATATTTATTGCTACGGCTAAACGGAAACTTAGACAAACGTGTGCACCAATTATCTACATCCATCAGCGGAGGACTAATCTTGATCAGTATAAATGAGATAACCAGGTAATATAGCAATAAACTATCATACAAAGGAAAAAGATAATGAGAACTCTATTCTTCAAGCTCTCCATCAGAATGGCTTAATTTTTTTTTTTTTTTTTTTTTTTTTTTTTATTCTATTCAAGGAGAGATAACGTTAATGGTGAAATCTATTGTGCTTGGAAAGTTACGTCATTATGTCTTTCATTTTTTTTTTTTTTTTTTTTTTTGTTCATTGTTTTAAATAGAGTAGTGTTGTTTTTCTCCTTGCTATAATGCTATAACTTCGAAAGTCGAATGAATGAATGCGTCATTATTCATCAAAGGATAAAAAGAACGAGAGAGAGAGAAAATTTTTTTTTATAGCCATTTTTAAATTCCTTATGTATTTTTTTATTTATTTAATTTAATTTAATTTAATTTAATTTAATTTTTTTTTATTTTGTGTGTTAGTTTTTTTGGTTGTTTTTTTTTTTTTTTTTTTTTTTTTTTTCCTTTGTAAGAGGCAAAGATAATATTTGGCAATAAAACTAAAAGCAATTCTTTCCATGGGGAAATGTGAAAGAATTCTTTGGAATCGATAATAATAAAAAAAAAAAAAAAAAAAAAAAAAAAAAAAAAAAAAAAGAAAAGAAATGAAGAGAAATGAAGAGATGTAAAAACGTAAAAACAAAAGAACAAGAAATGTTTAAAAATGATTAAAAATTAGTTACCATCGATTGATTAATTAATTAGGAGATGAATCTAATCTTATTTTTGAGACAGGTGATAATGGACTGAACACAGCTAAATGACATTTAAAATCCAATTCAAATAAATATTTCTTTCATTATCTGTTAAAAACCAACAACAGCAGCAGTAGCAACTATAACAACAAGAATAAGAATACGAATATTAAGACTTCTTATGGGTTTTTAATATGCTATTAAACTGCGGTTTCGAAAATATATCGATATTAACAGTAATATTAGTGTATGTGTGTATGCATATATGAGTGTGTGTGTGTATGTGTGTATGTGTGAGCCATTGAGTGTGAGCCATTGGTCTCAATACTAAGTTTAGTATATAACATTATACACAGATAAATACACAGATAAATAGACAGACACACACAGAGAGAGACTCAGTTATTTATTCTTAGTATTATTTTTAAAAATACAGCAAAAAATCATGAATTAAATTTACTTCTGCATTTTACGTGACATTTAAAAAAATAGAAACGAGAGAAAGAGAGAGAGAGAGAGAGAGAGAGAGAGAGAGAGAGAGAGAGAGAGAGAGAGAGAGAGAGAGAGAGAGAGAGAGAGAGAGAGAGAGAGAGAGAGAGAGAGAGAGTTGATGTTCTTATTTCATATGCTCTGTAGGTGATGAACTACGTATGCGGAATATGATAAAACTAATTTTCGTTCAGCATCTGTTTTTCTCTTTTGGATTTGAAATTATTCAATAGGTTGCCTTCAGTAAATAACAGCAATATTAGCAGCAGTAGTAATAGTAGTAGTAGTAATATTGCTAGCAGCAAAAGCAGTGGTGGTAATAAGAAACAGTCGTGTAATAATTCCCGTGAACGGCAACGTGATCGAGCCAAAGATGTATCTACAGAATTATATAATAGCTAATGTTTCACAAAATGATGCCACGGAAAAAGAAAAACGATTATGATTACGATGATGATGACGATTATGTCAATGAAAATAAAGCAATAGAGGAGAATATCAGAAGAATATGATAATTATGAAAACAGAATGATTGTGGTTGAACAGTATTGGTAATTCTGGTAGCAGTATAAGTAGTAGTAGTAGTAGTAGTAGTAGTAGTAGTAGTAGTAGTAGTAGTAGTAGTAGTAGTACAAGTAGTATCTGTTGCAGTAGTAAGAGCAGTTAGTAATGATCGCAGTAGAGTGGTAGACAAACAAAAAGAAAATGAAAATTAGAGCGAGGAGTAGTACAAGATGTCGACAATGATAATGAGGACGACGATGTTGATGATGATGACGACGATAATGAAGATGTTGAAGGAAACAATAAGATCAAAGATGCTTTTCTCAATTTTCTCTCTTTCCTAAAATGGTTTGAGTCAATATTTGTACTGTGTAGCGAACATAATTATCGAAATATATTCTGAATAACAGAAACTCAGTAATATGAGAAAGGACATTCTATTAAGAGTCTAAAATTCTCAAGACGTTCTTTGTAAGATAAAACAGTGTTAGGTAATAAATACAACGTTAATTTAAAACGACAGTACACTGGATAATACCATGGAGTAGAAAAGTAATACATTTTGACCGAGAAAAGGAAAGAAAAGAACCAATAATTACGTAAAGAAAGAAAGAAAGGAAAATATTAATACTCGCTACAAAATACTTACAAAACAAAAACGGAAAGTGAGTAAAAAATAATTAAACCATCTGCATCAAGATTAAATTGAATATAATTATGACCGAAACGAACAATGAACAATACATGCACAATTATTTAAAAAAAAAAAAAAAAAAACACTGTGTAAATCACCTACCCTTATCCAACAATCATCGTAAAAATCTTCGTGCAAGTAAGACGCAAATAAAAATATTGCTGCAAGACGCCTGAGTTCATATGGACTGCCTGACTGCGTACTTCCCTACAGTTGCAACTCAAGCCACCTGGCTATGCTTTCGGCAGGTTTATCAAGCAGTAGGGAAAACTGTTGACAGTTTTATAACCATGACGTGAGCGATATGATGTAGGAAGTAAAATATCCGCTCGCGAAGAAGAATGCATGTAAAGGGAAGGCACTCTATTAAACGACGGAGGTTTCTAGAATATTGTTTATTTCCTTTCTGTTTCTTTAAAACAAAGCCAGTTTTAAATGATCGAGAGAGAATTTAAATATCGCTTCGTGTTAAAGAGAAACTGTATGTTGACAGTTTGTATCTAACATAACAGAACACTTTTAATGGACTTATGGATTATTCAACTTCACCTGTTCATTTTTAAAACGTATAATGAGATAACCATGTCTTTATAATGATACTGCTACTGTAACATTAGTTTTGCCAGACTGTTATTTCGTCCGAAACGAGTCAAATATATTACACTACGGTCACTGACAGAAAAATAAATGAACTTTTCATAGAATTGTCAGCACGAATTGACAGATGCATGTGAATTGAAGCAACGAGCGACAAAATTTGAGACACAGTGTTATTTCCGATTATAGAAATGTTTTCCGCTGACCTTTCTAACGTCAGCAAGAAAATTTCCGTTCCTCCTTTCACAATGATAGAGGAATTTATTAATGACACAGTAAACACAGGATGGATATGATCGATAGACAGACAGAAAGACAGTCTGACAGAGAGATAGACAGATAAGACGCATAAGATGGAGAGATAAACAGTCAGTATGACTAATATAAAATAAACTAGGATTAAACATATTCACAATTTTTACGTCACAGGAAAAACGAAAATATAGTGTGTGTGTGTGTGTGTGTGTGTGTGTGTATGTGTGTGTGTACACATACACATATATATGCATACCTATACATACATAAACCTGTATAATTATCATTTCTTTAGAGATTGATTGCTACCGACTGAGAAGGATAGTATAAACTTAGAACAATGTCTGCAGTCTACAACTTTCTCACTTGTTTTATATATATATTTATATTCACAAAACACAGTTGTTATAATTTCATTTAAGATAAACAAACACAACAGGGTATTCAAATCTGGAGATCATCTCGTATATTTTGATGCTGTCTAAACTGACTGTCTGATCTCGATCGATTGCAAAAGGTAGATAATTCAATTGAAGCGATTGGCCTGACTGATACATTATTTATGAAACACTTGCCACAGTTTAGAGAGAGACGATTCATGACACACAGTTCAACAGCGAGAATTGTCTTTTGCCAGAGGAGCCTTTCAGCGGCACCAGCAAGAGAAATGTATGCAGAAGCGCGCAATGCTTTTATCTTAATGTGCAGGACAAATATACTTGGTTTCTGAAAGGCCCGAACTGAATTCATTTCCCTAAGAAGTGTTTTCGAATCAATTTTACTGATAGACTTAATGCCAGCCGTATAATGGAATAAGTGCTACTCCGATTACTAGCAAAGTATGGCGACGTTTTCTTTTTGTAATAATTAAAAGTCCAAAGACGGACGTCGTGAAGGAAGGAAGAAGAGAAGAAAAGCTTATGAAACAGACACTATTATTTTTATTGTTACGAATGCGGGCTATTCCCCAATAACATCCGAGATCTTAAAAGAGATGTAAAGGAATAAAAGGTGATTTGCTGATAGCTGCTGTTTGTTAAATATATGTTAAGGTGTTATGAAGATTTAATACTGAATATCACGTTCATTTTCTGTATCTGCATATATTATGTTTATCCGTAGATATCTTCGTTTGTCGTTCTCTATTTGTTTTTCTTTCTCTCTCTCTCATTTCCTCTCTCTATTTCTCTCTTCTCTCTCTTTGAGTCTGTCTGTCTATCTACTTATCAATGTATATATATCTCTCTATCCATACATACATACATATACATACATACATACATACATATATATATATATATATATATATACATATATATATTGAAAATGTACTTTTGTTCAGAAAAACTGTGATTTTAAAACAAAAGAAAAACATCAGCTCTGTCTAGGCATTTACATCATTAGCATCAACGGCCACTTTGCATCGCATTTATATTTATATAACTTTCAAATCAGACACCAGCGTATTCATCATTGTCATCCCTGAAGCTATGAGTTATTCGAGACATTAAACAGAAGCGGAAACAAAAGACTCGAAAAGATTAACAAAACAGCGGAGTGAAACATCATTACGTCAAAATAAAGTTTCGTGACTAATGTATCTTCCTGCACGTTGTGGCAAATAAGTAAATCACTTTGTGACAACCGCTGACAAAACCGTATTATAAAAGTCTGTATGATAATTGCATGAAATAAATTTTCACCCCGACCCCTCCCCGTCGAATTCTGAGCTAGTCTCGCGATGTGTCTTTGAGATTTAAATCACAACGACATGCTATGAAATATTACCCCCACAGGCTCAGTTATTAAAACGGTGACCTAGCTAATTTCGTGCATATCGCAATACTCCAGTGAACAAGAAGAGCTTTATGTGTGTGCAGCGAGTTTTGAAGAGACGTATCTCGTTCTGTTATTATGTTACGAAATTATCTAAGAGTTTTAACATTAAGAAGCGAAAAAAAAAAAAAAAAAAAAAAAAACCAACAACAACAATTTAAGTATAAGAAAAGAAAGAAAGAATAGAAAATACAATACGGATAGATAAATAACAGTTTGACTTTTCAAACTTTTCATGTTCTGCTGACTGAGAACATTTTTGAAAGACGTAAAAGAAATATGATATTTATTTATTTATTTATTTATTTATTTATTCGTTGATTCGTTCGTTTCTATATGTATGAAATTTGTGAAACTTGGCCGTAGGCTTTTTAATTATTTCATCCATTAATTTAATTTTTCAGACTTATTTATTTATTTATTTATTTATTTATTTATTTATTTATTTATTTCAGAAATCACGTCGACTGAAACACAGCACGATAATGTATTCTTGACACCCAGGCACCAGCAGTTATCAAACGATGATATTTCACCTCTAATATTACCAAAAATATTCCATCAAATATCGACTTCATATCGCTTGTTTTCTTAAGGCTTTTAATAATTAGAAGCTATGAAAAATCTCCAGGCGTTTTACCTTGTTAATTATACAGGTTCGGTTTGTTTCCGAAAGAAACCCAACCCCGCATCAAAACCCCAAGGGGGTGTGCTGAAAGGTCAGTACAGCTAAAGTGCGTACAACTGGCTCATTACACAACAGGCAAGTGGCGCAATACTAAATATATACTGCTCGAAATAATTAATGCTTTCGACAGAATATAATTGGCATTCTGATTGTTTTTATTTTTACGAGCTGACAGCCTTTCCGCGTTGGTGTTATATAATTTTTTTACTAAATATTTCTGCTAATAACGAAGAAGGTGAAGAAAAAGAAAGGAAAAATGAAGTCAAAAGGTTGCAAATCAAGTATGGATCTTAACATTTGCGAAAAAAAAAGAGTGTGATTAAAAGAGGATCGAGAATGCTTATGTTTGTAGGCGTATGTCTCTTTTTACCTCTGTATGTATATATGCATGTATGTATATGTGTGTGTTGTGTGATATATATATATATACACTCATACATACATACATGCATATATATGGGTATATGTGGAGGGGCCTATCTCTAAAATTATACGAAGAGAAACTTCCGAAGCGGACAGTTGCTTTACTAATCTATATTTTCTTGAAATATACTGATAACTGATCTTTTATTTAAAAAAAAAAAAAAAAAAAAAAAAAAAAACAGAAGGAAAAACAAAGAAAGAAATATCATCATCATGATAATAATAATAATAAAAAGTTGCGCATGACGTCACTTTAAACCATTCCGGTATATTTAAACAATAACGTCAATTATTTTCTATTTCAGTTCTCCTCTGTTTGCACTTACGATATTCTTGCTTATCTGTTTTCACATTATTTTCAGATTCAGTGCAAATATCGGTTTCTGATGTCGTATACGTTTAGCGGCATTGGCATATCAATTCCGAATCGTCATCAGTCAATTTTATCATGACGTTAGTTCTTCTAACTAGTCAGATTAACGCATCGGTTGGTCAGGTATACGTGTTGTAATAGTGGCGAATTAGAATTTTACAGCAAATGAAACAGATGACAACAAAAACGAATACTTGTATCTATTAGTTCAGTGGAATTTACGACGGATCAGTTTACAGCGCTAATTGATTTTATATGTTAACAAAATGTCGCCGAACTATTCTTGTATGCTGCGTAATCTGATATCTTCTTATTAAAATATATATGTATATATATCTATCTATCAGATAAATTGGAATTCAGTGCAAAGAAAGAGCATTCAAATATAAATATATATATATATATATATGTACATGTGTATATACACACACATACGCACTCATCGATACACACACATACACACATATATCATACATATACATGCAGACACACAACATTTTTGCTTTTCTAACTTGAGAGAGAGAGAGAGAGAGAGAGAGAGAGAGAGAGAGAGAGAGAGAGAGAGAGAGAGAGAGAGAGAGAGAGAGAGAGAGAGAGAGAGAGAGAGAGAGACTAGTTTGTCAACCTCAAATATTTTAACAATTAATGATGTCTGCTATCCTGGGCGCGACTGTATAAGTCGCACTATTGTCAAAATTTATGCAAATGTCATCAACTGAAAGTTTTAAAAACTGTCTTGTTCTCATGCCATGAAGTCAAATAAAAACGTATAACACCGCCTCCCATCCCAGAAGCAAGAAGAACAGGATGTAAATTATAAATTTCAGACGCAGTGACGTAGGCGTCATGACGTAGGTTAAGATGACTGTATCTCCTGAGGCGAAAAACAAGAAGAAAAAAAAGACCATGAGAATCAGCTTCAGTAACTCCCAGTGCCTCTCAATTCAAGGAAATAACTGTAAAATAATTCGCGGGTGACGTTTCTTTTTTTATTTTATTTTTAATTTTTTAATTTTTTTGTATTATTTTTTTTTTTTTTTTTTTTTATTTTTTTTTTTTTTTTTTTTTTTTTTTTTTTTAACTTTGACGATCCGCAGGTCGTTCTACTGGAATACAGATACGAAAGTTTTTTTTTTTTTTTTTTTTTTTTTTTTTTTTCTTTTCTTTTTGACGTAAATTGCAACTTGTTTTCGTTGTAAAACAGGTGGATGAATTAGTACTTGCGTTTATTAATGTCGAAAGAATGTCAAGTATTTGTGTACAGTCTCGGGTCATCGAATAACTTATTAGTCAAACTGTAAGTACGTACTTATTGGACAGTGGTAAAGGTACGCGGCATATATACTCTTGAGTGAAAATCAGAGTGAAAACTGAAAAGGAAATATAAATCGTTCTCTAACAAGGCGCAAGAGCAAAATATTAAAAAAAAAGAAGAATAATGATGACTGAAAAACCCCCAAGATAATACAAAAAATAAATGTAAATAGAGAGATATAGAGATATTTAGACAGATGGCTAGAGAGAGAGAAAAATAGTTCAATAGGTAGATCGATAGATGGATGCACAGATAAGAGAGATAGAGAGATATATATAATCAGTTAATGGATAGATAGATAGATATTTAGAGATATAGGTAGATAGAAAGATAGATGTATATAGATATCGTAGAATTAGCAGTATACTGTACAACTTTAATATCACAACTCGAAGACTAATCTATTCGGAATAGGTATATAACAATTGCTGCAACGGATATAATATTCAAGGTAAAATTATATATAGTGATATATACACAGACACACACACACAGAAACACACACACACACACACACACACACACACATTAGTTAATGTTCCTGGCTCTTCACGTATTGACCTGTGCATCTTTATCGTCAAGAATATTATTAGTTGCAGGTTCGATTTCATGTCATTTTAATTTGATTAACATCATCAGAATAGTACAGAGAAGCAGGCTAGTGTTGTCTGAAAAGATATTGCGGAGGGGTAACAGACGACTACAGTGATGCTACACATTCAAAATTCACTTTCTGCTGAAGCGTTCACCGCAATCTAATCTTGTATTACCAATCTTGACATGCGTTCATGTAGAAACATTCGCTCGCTGTGTGTACGTAATTCATATTTACACTGTAACGGTATCTCGTAGAAATAGATCGGACACGTAACAAGAGCAGCAGTGTCTAAACAAAGCGCACAGATAAACATTCCTTTGACATTCGTTCAGTGTGTGTTTCCGGAGTGGACGGCGGAGTTTCGTATTTACAGCGTTTGGCACTTGAGTGTATTATTCAACGCTCAAAGTGATCGCGTAATACGAAATTTTGCCAAAAAGTCCTGGATGGAAGTTAGTTACGTGTTTTCCAAAAAAAAAAAAAAAAAAAAAAAGGTAATTGAGGATGGTTAGTTATTTTAAATATTTTAACTAATTAGTCGGAAAGAAATGTTGCTTCTGCAGCTCGTCTTTGTCGCGCACAAACACGAACCACTTGTGTGTGGGTTTTTGTATTGCTGGATCAGAAGAAACAAGAGTCGTTACACTGTGCAGGCTTTCTAAACATTCAGTAACACTGTACAGACAATTCTAATTACCATTTTACGTTTAAAAAAACGTCATAATGCAATAGGAAGAAACCTGCTACTACGTCATACGCTTACTCTTTTTAAGATTACTTGAGGTTCATTAGCTGGAACGTGAAATAACGAGGAAGGTCGATCCTTCAGCTGAAGTAAAATATCAGATTCTTTTCTTTTTTTTTTTTTTTTTTTTTTTTCTCTCTCTTTTCTCCGTCTTTGTCAGTAAAGAAAAAAAAAGAGATGCTCATCTGTAAAGAGAGATCATATTCATCACAATTAGACCCACGTCTTTTTCCTTCTCCAAGTACCAAAGGAACAATTAGAGGAATTCGGATCCAAACAAATGGGCAACTTGTCGCGAGGTATTAAGTAGCAGCGTTTAGCTGCGGACAGGCAGATGAACAAACAAACAGCGCGATACCGTCAGCGTCTTTAATTGCCTATCGATTTAACCACAATACCCATGGAATAATGATTAACTTGGTGATTACAACAAACCGTTGTAGTTTGCCAAACCCGACGACGGCGTTGTTATTGACGTTGTTGTCGGTGTATTTTTATTATCCATCTGTAAAGTTGCTCAGATTGTCAGAAGCGAAATTATTTGGTGATGACGTAGGTGGCGGTGTTTGAATCGGTAATGATTATGGTGATGATGATGACGATGATGATGATGATCTTGATGATGGTGATGGTGATGATGATGGTTGTGGCTAGATTTTGCGGTGCAGTAATGTTGTAACTGTTGATGATGATGATGATGATGATGGTGTTGTGATTATTAAAAACTTTTAAAAAGTGTACATGACTGCAGTAATGATGATTACAATTACGACGATGATTATGATGGCGAAACCTTTATACTGCCCAGCTGATGTTAATAATCATTAATTTTCGAAACCGTTTACTATTAATGATTGTTTTGGTTGTGTACCTAAAACGAATTAGATAATGATCTTTATGATGACGATGATGGTGATGGTGACTAGTAAATGGACATTTTTTTTTTTACAACAATTAAGGCGATCAAAATACTGATAATTTCTATATTGTCTCCTTACAAATTTTTACATCGGGTTATGATTATTTATTTGTCTGTCCGGGTTCACAGTTTAGTCTAAAATATGCCGTAGGCATCTGTTATCGAGTTTAACATCTACTTCATTCAGTATTTGAAACATGAGGGAAATAGTTATTGCTTTTATCGACAAATTATATTGATCAGTCAAGATTATATTTCACATTACTTAATGGAGAAAGTGCAGATTAAATAATAGGATCGAAACAGTCCCTTGCGTCTGGAAGTAAAACAATGTTATTCCATGTATTAAGTACGAAGTTGTTATTTTAAACATCTGCTAAAAATAAGAATAAATGAAATCGGGTTTCAGACGTTATTATCAAGGTAATTAATAATGATGAAGATTACGACGATGATGGTGGTGATGATGATGATGATGATGATTACGACGATGATGGTGGTGATGATGATGATTACGATGATGATGATGATAAAGATGGAAAAGATGATAACAGTGACAATGATTATAATAATAACGATAATGATAATTATAACGATTACCGTCGTGACGGTAATGATACTAACTATGATGACGATGATGGTAAACACCATTACGCTGTAATGGTGACGATGACGACAACGATGATGATGAAGAAGTCGTGCTTTGGGCTATCGCCTACATCCAGAATGTTCTCGAGGTTGCTCTAAAATATCATCTAATAACTTCAAAGCTTTAATGGCTTTGGGCTATATTTTTGTAGCTATGACTCACTGTGTTACATTTCGTGTTTTCTCCTACCACTAATCAACAAACAGTAGAGAAGAGTTATATTTTAAAATCAGTTTTTTTTCTTAACCTTCTTATAATAATAATAATAATAATAATAATAATTATTATTATTATTATTATTATTATTATTATTATTATTATTATTATTATTATTATTATTACTACTACTATTATTATTATTATTATCATTATCATCGTCATCGTTATTTTTTTATTTTTTTATTTATCTATTTATCTATTTATTGTTTCATTTGGTTTTCAACCTGAGGATATGAATTAATATTCATTATATAGTCTTCCGGGTCCATAAATATGAACGGTAAAATTAGTATATGTATTATTAAACATATACTAATCTCTCTCTCTCTCTCTCTCTCTCTCTCTCTCTCTCTCTCTCTCTCTCTCTCTCTCTCTCTCTCTCTCTCTCTCTCTCTCTCTCTCTCTTTCATTTTTTTTCTTTCTGCAGTTGTTGTAATTCTATATCCTTTCGTCCTCCTTTATATATTATCAGTTATTTGTATGTACGTATATATGTACGTATACAGATAAAAATACAGCGTAAACCACTACACATATACTTCGCAAAATATAGCTAATTTTTATTTTACATTATTAAAAAGGAGAAAAAAAAAAAAAAATATGTAATTAATTCCACCATACACAATGTGTTTTCTTTAGCGAATAATGTTTTTTTTTTTTTTATTTATTTATCATACGTCTAATCCACTGACGTCAAAAGAGAGTTAACAGCACACAACGAACACACAGAACTAATGAATTTAAACAGCAGCCAGCTGAATGCAGTGAAACTTCGCAGTGAAACATGTCGAGTTATACCACAAGGCAGCTAGCTAGCCTAATACTCTGTATTTATTATTAATAAGAAGGTTGATGCAATATATTTAATTACCAATAAAACGTCGTGGGGCAATGAAAACGGAACGTGTGAAATATAATTAATCAGTTTGTGCTTATTCCTGTGAGATTTTTCCCTCAGCAGGATCAGGTAGGCGTTAATTTAAGTTTCGTTTTTCTTATAAAGCTGCCAGAAGTGTGAAGCATGATTGTTATTGCAGCAAAGTACAAATTAAAACCGAGAGAGGAAGGGACGATCATGTTCTTAATGAAATTTGGAAGATTTTGGCAATTAGTTTCAGTATTCGAACCTGCATTTGAAGAGGAAGATGATGAAAAAGATGATGAGGTGAAGGAAGAATCAGGACAACAGATAACAGTTACAGAGTTTACTTAGCGACTGATACAAATGTATATAGCAACACACATAAATATATACTCATATATATATATATGCATATACAAATACATACAATCACACACACACACATACATACATACATACATAGATACATACATACATATATACAAACATACAAATAAAAAATATGCATACATACACAAACAAATATATATATATATACACACATAAACCTTTCACAGATTATCTCTGATATGCACAAACAACAGCAGTCTATCTACACAGCTTGTATGACGGACACACACACACACACACACACACACACACACACACACACACACACACACACACACACACACACCTAAAGCAGCAAATTAAAGCAGGCAGTTTCAAAGGAATTTCAAGATTACGTCTTTTAGACCTACAGACATTTCTTTTCCTTTAATGTTAATTTTTCTGGATGGTTTTTTAAGTTGTGAAAAAAACACACGAAAATACCATCACATAATTGGTCCTCATCTCTGTGCTTCGCTTCAGGCAGCCGCCACAGATGTCGTGCCGCGGGTTTCTACTTCTTTCTTTTGCCACTTCAGGCGTGATCGCCAGTGAAGCGTGGTGTGTGAGAACGGTGCAAAACTCGGCTCTGGAGGAGACACGGTGCACTGGCGTCGTTTTTAAGCGGTGTTAACCTCACAGGATGCAATTTGCGCCTGTCGTTCGGGAATTGCAGTTAATTCCTCCAATCGCAGTATGTGCACCGAAGCATGTTCGATGTTAAGCAAATGTGATTTATTTATTTCTTT
>CM022669.1:16277671-16280171 GCA_012295275.1 Chrysomallon squamiferum
AATGGTAATAGATTTTATCTGTAAAGCCTAATTTCAATAAATGATGATTTCTGACGGTAACGTAATTCTCGTAAAGCAGCGGGATTTCAGACATGTCTGATGAGATATTCATAATTCATGAATCATTCGTCTGTCTGATCATAGGCCGTAAAAAACAGAATAAAAGATAATAGTTATAAATAAAACAGTAGCACTTATAAAATCCCACACATTTGAGGATTTTCAGGGCTTTTTCTTATCAATCACCTCTTTTTAAAGAAAGAGATTATTTTTTTTTCCACGGTGGAGTGGGGCATGCTGACTGGGAGGTTAGTGACTAGAGTTCTTGAAGAGTAACCATGGATCGCAAGATCAATATTCCTCAATGCTTCCATTAGTCTATTTCCTATTCCAACCATGTGTCTTTCCCCTTATGTTGACAAAGGACAATAGTAATCAAAGAAATAACAGTACCAGTTGTCTTTACATAATTATATATATATGTATTATACATATAGATATATACATATATGCATATATACATACATACTTACATATATACATAATACATACATATACAAACACATACATACAAACATATACATAAATATATACATTACACACACACACACACACAAATATACATAACGCATAACAGAATAATACCTAATAATCAAGTAATCAATGGAACGTGATTCGTCATTAAATACATATTCATTCATTCCAAAAACGAATAATATTTCAGCGATTGTACTGTCTGAATGCTGCTGGCAAGTAAAAGCTAAACGTTATTTAACAGATAAAAACAAAATATGAAGTGTTGGCTGCGATCTTTTCCTGCAGTATTTTTGTGATTATCGAACAAAGTGGCCACGTTAACAAGATTCGTTCTTGCCAGAAATATAAATGTATTTTCAGACATACTCATTTGTTTAGGTGTATTTGTCCTTTGTCGTTAGAAAACACGTTCGCTATTGATTGATTCTGTAAATAACGTTTTACTGGAATATCAAAGCTATTTTCACCTGATGTTATTTTATCTGGCCGACTTGAATGACATCATCGCCGGTATTCAGTCTCTGTATAATGACATTAATAATACAACAATTAAGAAAACAAAACAAACAAAATATATGCACTCACCAGTGTGAACAAATGAGTAGTACCAAGCAATATTAAGTAATATTATTTATCAAAATAATTATATTTAATAACTAAAGCTATTTTGAAACCACTTGATATTGAATAGCGATCCCTGTTGTGACGTGTTTTGCTAAATAGGCAGCTACGTATAATATAATGAATGAATTGCTTTGAGTAATATTTATCAAATTTCACTTCTATTATCATTTAATTTAGTTAATTAAAAATAGCATTTTACACAATAATTTGTATTTAATATTGGTGAATATGCTTACGGTCCATGAGATTTTCTCTCCGTTTGAGCTCTAAGAGAATCGGTTAGACTGCTCGATATTGCGCCGTTAGATAAAAAAAGAAAAAATTTGTCAGTCGTTTGCCGTTCTGGTGAAATTTACGATATGTGTACACAACAGGTCAGTAATTACTTTCCCCTAACAGTATTCGATCTTGTTAAGTCTACACTGTCAGGCAGGACTTGTTGATTCACAGTCAATTTAGAAGAAACTTCTGAAGTGATCATTTCTAACAAGACGGTGTTGCTTTCCCTAATGAGAATCGATCGAACGACGTCTGGTACACGAAGCGTAACTTTTTTTTTTTTTAACTTGCAACAAAATTAAATACGTCTTTTGGTTTCAAATGTGCTGTGGATTCAGATGGGGGAATCTCCTTCGAAAACATTAAAGCTGACCTTAAATAGACGATGATATAATAACGTGTGGATACTTTCAAAGCAGAATCAATTGTAATTTGCTAGCTAAACAACTTTCTTCTTTTTTTTCAGCTATTTTCAAAAGTTAAAAATGAGCAAAAAAAAAAAAAAAAATAATAATAATAATAATAATAATAATAATAATAATAATAATAATAATAATAATAATAATAATAATAATAATAATAATAATAATAATAATAAACAACTAAATTAAAGAACATACGAACTAGATGTAACTGTTTGAATACATCCAAATATATGAGCTGAAAACATAGACAGAAAATGAGAGAGAACGCCTGAGAAGCAACACAATAATGTTGATAAAGATTCGCCATTCTAGCTACTACTTAAACATCCCAGATGAGCGTTTGTCAAAGGGCTTTGCGAACGCTTTCTTTGGTCTGTACGTCTCTCTATGTTTTTGTTTGTATCTGTATCTCTCAAAGGAGGAGAATTACAAACTGATAATAAAATACACAGTTAGGAGATGGTTAACGAAGCTTTAAGAGGAGAAACAGAATTTTTAGATGCGTTTTAACACAAACTTCGCTTAAAGGTCGATCGATAATATCACCGTTATTTTTTTTTATTTTAATTTTAACTATGTGTGGACTTTGTCAATTAATTTAAATCCTGCGGTTAAGTATTCCATCCTCCCCTAAA
>CM022669.1:16285171-16322671 GCA_012295275.1 Chrysomallon squamiferum
GACGAAAGGGGGGAAAAAAATTCTAGATATTTGACTGCAAAGAACAGTCCAGAAAGCAAAGACATATCACACCTAAGCGTATTTCAAGCGCTGGAGTGATTATCTGATAAATCTAACTGAATGTCATAGCTGATTAAATCTGATTAAATCTGAATTTTAATATTTTTTAAAAATAATGTTAATGAGCTAAAAATAGTTTTATCAGCTGCATTTTTGTATTTAAAAATAAAATTTATTCCTTGCTGAAAATACAAAATAAAGATAGCTAGACAGAGAAACAGCCACACAGACAGACAGAGAGACAGATAGATAGATAGATAAATAAATAACTTCCAGTTAAAAATTCGTCAACAATTTGAGATGCTCATTTTCCTCTGTTATATTATACTTTCTTAAATATTTTAATATTTAAATATTTTAAATTAGCCAGTAACTGTTTTATTTCTGTATTACCTCTATGTAGTTGTCACCAGTCAATTTTCTTCACGTCTCGTGTTCGTTCTAATACCATCCTTTCCCGTTCCACAGAAGGTTAAATGTATTTTTCAGAAAATTCTCTACTGTTGTCTATAATGCACTATGGTAGGCTTAGTAATCCTTGTCCATCCAGTGTACGACTCTGAAACACGTATAACTCAAACATATCAGTTCTGACATAGCCTCGGTCTATTTGATCACCGCCTTAGTCGAAGTTCAGTCGACTGTAACACAAACGTAGACAGTCTTAATACAACCACAGTATATTTCAACACCAACCTTAGTCAGTTCCAATACAAATTCAGTCAATTTTAACACAACTTTAGTCAGTTCCAACACAAGCTCAGTCACTTTTAACACAGCCTTTAGTCAATTCCAACACAAAGCTCCGTCAATTTTAACACAACCTTAGTCAATTCCAACACAGGCTCAGTCAATTTTTAACACAACCTTAGTCAATTCCAACACAAAGCTCAGTCACTTTTAACACAACTTTAGTCAGTTCCTATCACACAACCGTAACCAATTCTCACACAATCCAAGTCATTAAGTTCTAACACAAAAGCCTAGTAAATAATTTATCTTGAACTCCCTTCAAAAAAACAACAACCGCACACACGTCCAAATCAAGTGCGGCAAACAAAACAACGACAACAACAAAAACAAAACCACTGGATTCCTTCAGCTACAAAACACTGCGGCGACATCGACCTCTCTGCAGTGTAATTATTTTTAATAAGTTAGTAGTTTTGTTAACGGTTCGATTTCCTGCTAATCCGCCGATGAATTCGCCGGGCCGCGATGGACGTGTTTCCCACCAGTCCGACAATTGCAAACAATGGCAGCAGGTTTTTCCCCCCATTGAAAAAAAAAAAAAAGATCGAACAGCTCTCCTCCGTTAATAAACCTCTCTATTTCCTTTAATACAATTACCGCAGCTGTAATTCTGTACCGGGGTATTTTTATTGGACTTTTTCCCCCATTGTGTCTAATTAAGATCAAGGGAATGAATTAACGTGAGACTCAAGGTGATTTGCTCTAATGAGATTTGTCTCTGATCTTCTCTACAAATACGCTAGTAGAGAATAATAAATGTACGTCGACCTGAGGTTTGTTCGTGTAGCTATAAAGTATAGTACTTCCTGATAATGACATCTGAGCAAAAAAAAATGGAGAAGTAAATAGGTGAATTACCTACATTAAAACGTACTGACAAATTTGGCATTTTATGCCGAAGAGAGCATATCTTTTATATTTCTAATTTTATCTGTCTGTGTGTCTATCCATCTATCTCTCTATATATCAGTCAGTTTATCTCTCTCTCTCTCTCTGTATAATATATATACATATATGTATGAGTACTGTCTTTGGAATAACTGGAATAATACTGTGTATTTATATTATATACATATTGATTCAAACACAAGCATATAATTAGCTCAGACATTTACAAGATGCGTCGAGTTATTCCAACGACAGTATTCATAAACAAATTCGATAAAGAATGCGTTTAGCCAAGGAGATCTTGTAGCTTTGTTACGGCACGTAACACCGATTACAACATGTACCAAAATATATGTAAATGGGAAAATATTACAACATTAATCTACAAAATAGCTGAGTAACATGCAACTGCATTTGACAGACATGACTGTTTGTATCATGGAAATATATGTTCAAGAAAAAAATAAAAAAATGTATACTAAGTGTAACGAAATTTTAATTAGCTATGCTATAAGCTTTAGTCAGGTAACTATTCTGCAAACGAATATAATAATGACTACGCGGTAGAACAGTCTGTAAAGAGATAGGTGTTTTATGTATTTATAATAATATGACTTAATACTTCAAATGAACTTTCTATATAAACTGTGCTGAGAAATAGCAATACAGAATCCAAAATATATGTCTGTAAAATCTTTGAATCGTTTCTAAATATCTTTACCAAATTAAGTACTAGAGTAAGTAAGTAAGTAAAAGTAAGTAAATAAGTATGTAAGTAAATAAATAAATAAACAAATAAATAAATAAATAAATAAGAAAATGAGAAAATAAGTTAGTAAGTAAGAAAAAGGTAAGTAAATAAGTAATAAAGTTAATAAGTAAATATGTAAATAAAAACGCAAAAGAAACATTGCTGCTAAAGTAAGATCAAGAATAACGATCCGCACGGGTGACAGCTTGTTTCTGCTATGTATTAGCATATTAGTGCCTGTTCTGACAAAATTTAATATGGAAAGAAAACGAATGTTTTCCAGCTGAAGGCTCTGAAATTGTTAAGCGCTGATGACAGATTAATCTTGATTTCTTCCGAGGACTCTCGAGCAATCAATGAAAATATCGGCCTTCAGTCACTTGTAATTGGTTAAGTGGAGAGTGCAGAAATCTAAGAAATGAGAACAGAATATGACAAATAAATGAAGAAAAAAAAAGTCACGTAAAGATCAAGTGTTAACTGCAGTTTGTTAACCAGGCTGTTAGGTTTTTGGATTCTGTTATTTCTTTTTCTGACGATGTTAGCTGATTTCACCTTTGTTTCATGTCACAATATGCGCTTCGTTTTCTCACTTATTTTGCATTCAAAAGATTCTAATGAAAAAAAATATATAATTAGGACTCCATCAACATATCCATTGTCATTTCAACAACTACTACCACTACACTGACTTCTACAGCTGATATTACAATCAATACCATTGCTGATGCTCCTACTACAGCTATTATTTATTACTACTGTTATTACTGCTGTTACGACGATTTTACTGCTGCAGCGTTACTATTACTGCAACGATTACTACCAACTACAACTATAACGATTATTAACACACTATTAGTGCCACAATTCTCTCACAACAACTATTATAACAATGTATGCACTTTGTCATTTGGTTCCTACTTATATTCACACATCATGCGTTTTTTTTTTTTTTTGCAGTATTCTTTTCTTTTTTTTTTTTTTTTTTTTGCTGTTATTTAGCAGACTGCATCTAGAATTTTATACGTGGATGTCTCGTAAATATGGACCACTAATACTACCAGCAGCAAGTAAATCGTTGCAAAGGCACATTCAGCAAAACGTAAAAATGATACATAGCCCAAAACACAGCAGTCACGCCGAACGTAAAACACAGTTATGGCATCATGCATTAATATGTTCTCTTATCAACCCGAAACAGTGTTATTAACTTTTTACTTTTTTATTTTTTTATTAGCGAACTTCTGCTGACAAAAGACTTTTGCGACCCCTGCTCACGAAGCAAGAATGACGGACAAAAGATTATGAGAGATTCAGTGACTTTAAGGAAAAGAAATAGAGCTTACGAATGACTGCCCAAGACTGTATTTGATCAATAGCGTGTTGGAATTAACAGACCCTCAGAAAGGTCAAACGTCACGCAACGTTCTGAACGTAAAGAAATAAGTTTTTTTTTTTTTTTATCATTCGCTGGGTCGTTTCTAATAAAGTGGTTTGCGTAATTCAGACTCGTGTATTTTATTTGTGCCGGATTTCTGGTGAACGGAATTTTACAAGGAGATAAATTACGTTGAGTCTAATTCGAAACCAAATAGGAACGTCTGTGCTATGATTTTTTGTTTGTGTCTGTGTGTGTGTGTGTGTCTTACTAGATACAAAATTAAAATATTTTTTTTTACATTATTTTTTTAATTTATTTGCTTGCTTGTTTATTTGTTTGGTTGTACATGTATTTATTTAGTTATCTATCTATCTGTCTATCTATCTATCTATCTATCTATCTCTATCTACCCATCTGTCTATCTGTCTATCTATCTATCTATCTATCTGTTTATTTATTTATTACATTTTTTTTCTATTACTAATTAATTATTTAAAATATATCCATGGTACATGGGTTGACATACTGCAAGTGTTCGTGTGCTTATAAATTATTTATACTTTTAAAAAAAATATATGCAATAAGAAGCAAATGGAACCTTCAACATACCACTATCTCTATAAGCTAGAGCTTTGCTTTCGACCCAAGCAAAATATTTTATTTGCAAATTCTTTTAAACAGTATTTATCCAGTCACAACTGAATATTCAGACATTCTGGTTCCCGATGTACATTCCAGAATTATGATCACCAAAAATTCCATGATATATTGATAAACAAAAAAAAAAAAGAAAAAAAAATGTTTTCATTACCAAACAATAACCTTTTTTTTTCATAATCAGTGGTGACAATGCTGCCAATATTCTTGATTGTATTAAACAATTTAATCAAATGAAATACGTTGGTTGTTGGAAAGAATAAAAAAATCAATCAAATAAATGATAGGAATGCTGAGATTTTTAGACTAAAAAAAAAAAAAAAAAAAAAAAAAAAAAAGAAATTCAAAAATTAACCTAGTCAAAAACATATTGAAAAATCCTACTAACATAAATATATATATATATATATTTATGAAAACGTAGAGTAATGCTGTTCAATTTTCATTTTTTTATTTCTTTTTAAATTATTACTTTATACATTTTTGGGGTTTTTTTGAGGGTTTTTTTGGTTTTTTTTGGTTTTAATAAAAAATAACAATTTCGTACATATCCTTTGGGAAATTCTTTTTTTTTTTCTTTTTTTTATTCGCCTCAATAACAAAATTAAATGATTTAGTGGTACTCACGTTACAGAAATTAATAATATTTTTTTTTTCCTTTCCTTTTTTCCGAGCCAGCAGTAAAATGATTATTACGATGATTACTAAAGGCAATGATGATGATGAAGGTTATGATGGTGATGATGATATTGAAGATTACGGTGATAACGTTGGTGATAGTTTTGGTAGTGGTGGTAATGATGATGATGATGATGATGATAATGATAATGATAATAATGATGATGATGATGGAGAAAAGTGGACTAAGACAGGAAGGTCAAAGAATAATATGTCACAATATACATATATATATATATATCATAATAACTACAGTAATGACACTAATTTCAAAGCTTATTTTTTGCAATAGAAGACCTAATCAATAAAGCAGTAATAATGAGTTAATGAAAATATTTTTATGATATCTCAATTGATTTTAATAAAAGCCGTTATTAATGTCATCTATGTTTATTTTGTATATCGATGACATACGTAAGAAGAAAACTGCTAAGTAAAAGGTTATTTCTGTATATTATCAGCTAGATATTTCTAATAAACATCATCCCATTGACATGCATGAACTGGCAGTTTTTGATCACCGAGACATGCAACTGAGTTAATGCTCGGATTTTTTTGAAAGATAATTTATAAAACGGCAATAAAATAAGAAGAGTAAATGAAAATCTTCATATCTTAATTCGATAACCTTGCACAAGAAATTCTGTTATCAAGAATATAAAATGCTTTCATTTGTTGTTGTTGTTTTCTTTTGATATTTTTATTTATTTATTTACTTCTTTTTATTTTCTTGTTTTTTTTTTAATTTTTTTTTTTCTTTTTCTTTGTGTGTTGTTGTGGATTTTTATGTAATTTTTATAATGTTTCGTTTGTTTTTGTTTTCTTTCTGGGGTTATTTCCTTATTGTGTGTGTGTGTGTCTGTGTGTGTGTGTGTGTGTTTGTGTTTGTCTGTGTGTGTGTGTGTGTGTTTGTCTGTGTGTGTGTGTGATGTGTATATGTGTGTATGATTTTTTTTTTTTTTTTTTTTTTTTTTTAGCCAGTAACAAGAGGTTTCAATTGCTGGCAGTCGAGAAGATTAAGCCAATAACTCTTCATCTGTTTCCATGTACGTTTTGTTCTTGTTTTCAACAGGAAAAAAAATCTCATGAATAAATAAATTATTATCGATTAACAGTGAACGATGTCGATAGATAATGCGTCAATACATTTCTGTTTCCAGGCTCGCTCCGTCCAGGTACCGTGTCACCTGACCTTGAATGAGACAAATTGCTGATTCTAAATTTGATTCCACACGCAGTAAATGTGTGAACACAAACAATTAGCCAGTCTCCCACTCACCCAAACCGACACGTGACACCAGCTGTTAGCATGGGGGTGAGAAGTACGAAAATAAATAAATGACAACAAAACAAAAATAGGGTTTTCGTGGTTATGATTGTAGGTATACATTATTATTTTTTGGCTTTTGGGGGTTATTTTAGAAGTATATATTTGTCAATTTAGGTAAATGTATGTGTTGTGGGTATATATATATATGGTTTAATCTAGATGACATAATACTGAATATATTTTAAGGTATAACAGTGTTTGTGTGATAGACTGAGAAAGAAAGAGTGAGTGAGTGAAAGAGGGAGAGCGAGAGAGAGAGAGAGGGAGAGAGAGAGGGGAGAGAGAGAGGGAGGGAGAGAGAGAGAGAGAGAGAGAGAGAGAGAGAGAGAGAGAGAGAGAGAGAGAGAGAGAGAGAGAGAGAGAGAGAGAGAGAGAGAGAGAGAGAGAGAGAGAGAGAGAGAGAGAGAGTGCACGAACATAATTATCGTCATAAGCTCTTGACATTAATTCTGATGACATCAGTAGAGCTTTCATCTTTACCGGCTTTCAAAGTCAACTCTTTGGGGCTTCGATTCCGAATCTGACCTCCGCCATATTTGTTTACTCGATAGCGTCATTTGTTTGAGTCTTGCGACAGAAAGGAAATGTGCAGCCTTGCTGATACTGTTGGTTAGGTCTCACATTGTTAGTATTCTTAGAAAAGCATTCAACTGTAATTCAATAACCATATTATGCTTGACGGTCGATAAGGAATTATCATTAACAAACGACTAGTGACACTTAAAGATATACCTGCAACTTGCAAAAACTCACACATAAGTGTTTGAGACAAGTCACTGATAATTTGGGGGACAATGAAACATATATTCTGGTGTGTCTGTATTTGCAATTAAATATCAGGGAAAGTAAAATGTTATTAGGCAAAGAATATATTTACTCCATATGCCAGAAAAAAAAAAGTGATTGATAGATCAAAGCAGCATTGTTGATTCTATGAAGTATTTCCCGTTCCAAACGTAGGAAATTACTGCACAAATTCACGAAGCATAAACGTCTCCACCATGAAACAAACAAATTAAAAACAATAAAGTAAATAAATAGAAAAACATGACGTAGTTAAAAAAAATGTTAAAATGTTAATATAACTGTAAAACGTTCTTTTATTGTTATTGTTATTAGTATTATTATTATTACTATTATTATTATTATTATTATTATTATTATTATTATTATTATTTATTTATTTATTTATTTATTTATTTATTTATTTATTTATTTATTTATTTATTTAAATATTTATTTATTTATTATTACTTTTTTTATGGTTTCTAATATCGGATTATCAGAGAAAGGAAATGAACGGACAACTTCATTAAACTAAAACTATTAGATTATTCTGCTAAAAAGCTAAAATAGTGTGGGTATATTTAGCCTCTCATTAGTTACACACAGATCTGAGTTCATACTGCAAAGCATACGGTCTGAACAAACGCTAGTAAACAGTGTTCGCCATCTGAAACTAGAGTATAGAATTGCACTGCACAGATATGAAGGACGTGTGTTGCAAATTAGCGGTTTTAATATGCTCGTTATCATATTTGTATTCTCTTACACTGTTATAATAGACCATGTATATATATCACAATGCGCGCTAGCGTGAACTCTGCATTGTTTGCGTCTTCGTTCTTCAAAGGACTGCCGTTTACGTGGGATTATGGTTCAGTTCTAATATTTAATCAATATTGCATGTATTTATAATTATGTGTGCATGTGTGTGTGTGTCTGTGTCTGTGTCTGTGTCTGTGTCTGTGTGTGTGTGTTTCTATACACACACACACACGTAGGATATGTGTTGCAAATTAGCGGTTTTAATATACTCGTTATCATATTTGCATTCTGTTACACTATTATAAAACAATATATATACACACACACATATATACACACATAAACGTGTAGGGATATATATCTACATATGCCGTATGTGTGCATGCATGTATGTGTATGTGTATGCGTGTGTGATGAAAGATAGATAGATAGACAGATAGATAGATAGTGCTTCATCGTTATGCTCTGCTCAAAGGCATAGAATTATTATATTTGTATTAATGATTTTTGTTGCAACACAACGCGACATGTTTAATTCTATGATCCGGCATCAAAGAGAATATTTATCTTTCAGCTTGCACTTACTCAATTACTGAAACATGATACCGGAAAAAAAGTTACTTAGGCGATATACAAAATTTAACAATTCTAATTTTTTCTAAAGTTGATCTTTATTTAATATAAACAGTCTATACAGACAGTTTATAAAGTGCTCACAGAGCGTTGGAAATTATCTAACATTATCATTAAACAGTTTGAAGCCCGTATTAAGACTACTTAGAGACGGGACAGTGGTTTTTACACGACGGTATGGACTCCGAGTTGTTTAGAAGGTCAAAGATCTGTTCTTCCTTGTAAAACGTTATAACCTATGGCTGGGTTGAAGTAAGAATGCTCTGCCTCATTCATAATGTATAGGAATTCTTAGCGCCGTCAGCTGCTGCCGTGGGAAGCGATCGATCCGACGACCTCACCCGCCTGGAGTGAATTCTCCGACATCCTGATTTCAACGACAATTGTAACTTGTTTAATCCTTCAAGGGATAAAATACCCATAGCAGTGCACTGGAGCATGGAACATGCATTCAGCCAGCGAAACATTCAGAGCTGATAGTTTACGTACAAAGACTTTATACATAACCAAACCATTCAGGTCGGAAATAGTATCGAATAAGCAATATTCGTGCTTTAGCCCTTTGTCTTCTGCTGTTGTTGTCTTCAGAATGCTTAATTGTTTGAGAAAAATCCAATTCTAACTCGGCAAATAATCTATAGCTGCCAGCTATGCTCGGCGTTCAGTGCACAATGGTTGTGCTAATAATTACAGTCATTAATTCATCGTGCATGTTAAATAGCAGCTTGCAAGAACTTTTAATACTATGGTTTAACTTAGTGTTGTCGCGTTTCTAAAACGTAATCTCTTTTCGTTAATAAAGCGATATTTAAAAAAAGAAAAGAAAGTAAAAAAAAAAAAAAGGAAAAGGATTTACAGTTATATCAAAATTTGTGGATTATAATGTCTTGTGATATTTTTAAGAATATCATAAAGTGAATAACGCGAACTGTATATTTAACGTATTCAAAAAATAAACTGATGATATATTTCATGTTAACTTTTCTTTCGGTTCAGAGGGAAAAAAGGTTATGTAAGTTTTCCATTGCAGTATATACTAATAACCCATTCTCGACGTAATTTATCATCAGATATATCTTCTTATATCTAGGACGTGAACAGTCATTTTCTTAACCTCATGTGTCATTCGAATTCGAGAACTTTCCGGAACATTCCTAAAGAACAGGACATACCATGGAATTTGATAAACAAGTCGCTGGGTATTGGATGAAAAGAGATATAGGGAAGTGATAGTTGTATTTCGTCCTGTTTTAGACGTTCTTGCGTGATTTATTCAGAGGAAGGACGCTTGAATATTTCTAATTTATTAGTTCATATCATATATATATATATATATATATATATCGTGACATCTGTTCGGACAAGGATATCCCTTTCCATGGGTAGGCATGCTATTACGGATTATAGAGTTACCAGATCCTCAGTCCTCTGTTTGCTTAAATTAAATAAACGAATGTTTATCGACATCTCGACACATTTTGATATTAAAGATTACCGTGTGCACGTTTCATCGTACAATAATGAAGTAAGAGAAAACTGCAGCCGCTGGTCCATGTGCTATTACCATCGATCCGCAACAACGGGTGTTTTTTGATGTGTTCATTCAACAGAGAGCGAAGTGTACTTCAGTGTTTTCGATAGTTCAGTCCTTGAGCAACGGTTGAAACGAGAAATAGCACAGCTTACGAGCTGACGTAGCTTGAACCAGCAAGCTACAACGTCTTAGATCTGCGTACTCCGATCTGCGAACTGTATTCCGTCTCTTTACAGGTTTTTTTGGAATCAGTTATACGCCTGTGTATACACTCCCGTCAACAAACATTACTAAACAACCGATTTCATACTCGTATTGATTGCTATAATTCTGTAGTTTCTTTCATCAGCGTAATGACCGTATGAAGGTAAAACGAAGACAACAATTTAAATGGGGGGGAAAACGATCACATGAATGAGATATTAAACGTTGATACTGAACATAATGTAATATATCATTAGTACGCCCACCGTTTTCAGAAAAATCGAGACAAATAAAAGTGATGACCTCAGAAAGTATGTATTTCTGTAATACGTGCGATATTATTAAGTATTACAGAGACACAATTATGTCTATATGTGTTAGATGATATTCTAGCTGTAAACAATGTCAGGCACTATGACAACCAAATAAGCATTTGTAATAATCATGAATATGTCTAAGGTGCATCTCTACAAAATGAACATCTAAGAAGAATAAAGTAATGATCTAAATGATCAAACGAAAAGAGAACAAACCTCTATATTAAGATACACACAGAAAAACGGCCGAACGGGCACTGATACCGATCTAATTGACACAATGGAGATACGAAAAGATTACAAACTGTACCAATTCTATTTTCATTAAATATGCAAAATCCTTTCTTTATTTCTTTACATTAATATATGTATGTTTACTGATGGGTGTTAGTATCTGTGTATCGGTGCGTATAAATTGTTTTTTTTTTTTTTTTTGCGTACCTGTGTTTTTATTTGTTTGCGTGTTTGTGAGCTTTGTCTGTATATACACAAGATGATTTATTTTGTTTGTTTTGTCGTTTTTTTGTAGATAGTTTATGCTACTTTGTGAATATGTAGAAATATGCAGTTCGATGGCGGATTTAATGAAACCTGATCACAATATTCAACAGTGACACCACACCCAAAAAAAATAATATATTGATGATAGATTTTATAGTAACGTTGAGTGAAGAAAATAAAAAAAGTATTACTAGCAGAAATTGAAAGTTAATAATTTTAACAATAATGTCTTTGTTTCTAAATTATATAAGACATTGAAAACAAAATTTATGCGTTGTGATAAACAGAAAACAAAAATATTATAAATGCATACATACAATAAAATTCGTTAGCGATATTTACAAGAAGTACTTAAATACAAGAAACCGTACACGATCTTTTTGACGCCGAAACGATTTTTGTAATGATTTCCACTGCTTAAGCCCTGAAACGAGAAACACAACACGAAAACACGCACATGCTTTCTATTTTGTTCACATAAAATATTTCATCAATAATTAGTTTACCTGACAATCTCAGCATGCGGTCTTCTCGGAGACAAAAAGCAATCAGCGAGCCAGGTGAATTATAATAATTAAATCAACAGTAGTCTTGGTATTCCAAAATGCAGTTATTCACAGTACACCTTTTTGCAGAACGCAAAAAACACACACAAGAAGAAAGAAAGGCTAAAAAAAAAAAAAACAGTCAACAAATGATGTCCGAGCCGCACAAATTGATCTAAAACTAAGAGGCGAAATGAGCCTGTTTGTAGTAATAGCAGTAGTAGTAGTAGTAGTAGTATAAGAAGTAAAAGTCGCCGTTAGCGGTGACGTCAGTCGCAAAGCCCGGTTCGTCGTCACTCGTTGGTCTGCGCTTCGACAGACGAAGGCAGCGGTTGGGTTAGCTAGTTACTAGGTGCGTGTAATAAATCAACGATGGTGTGCTGTGGCGGTGGCGGTGGTTTCAGCCAGTTTGTCGCACGCGAAACAGGCAAATGGGTTGTGTGTAAACGTGTCGCCGCGATTTCTCCAAAGGGGGAAAAAAAAAGAAAGAAAAAAAAAAGAGTAATGTGCGGAATTATGATAATGCGAGAAACTGATAGAGCCTCGAGGGGGAATGTGATTAATAATTGGTTGTTAGTGGTTGAAAGTGGTTTTATTTGTTTTGTCTTAACATACGTGGCACGAATGTAGGAAATATTGTGTTTTGTAGGTGTGAGTGAGTATGCGAACGTTCATTTACAACTCACAGGCAGGCTAAACGGAATGTAAGAGACCTGAAGCAGATATATATTTATGTTCATTCCATAGGGTGGGTGTGTGTCTTTCTCTCTCTCTCTCTCTCTCTCTCTCTCTCTCTCTCTCTCTCTCTCTCTCTCTCTCTCTCTCTCTCTCTCTCATTATTGTGATAACAGCGATAATATTGTTGATCCAGTTAATCCAGTTTACTTATGACTAATTTGGGGAATTTTTTTTTGTTTATTTGATAGAGTGTATGAGAATAAGAGTACATGCAGGGAAAAAAACATCTTCTTGTAACTAATAAATTAAGTTCCTACATTAACTTTCTGTCCTTGTCAAAGCAGAGAACATACGCATTAATTACATTAATTAATTTGTCAGACTAACATTTAACATAAAAAATAAAATTAAAAAATTTAAAAAAAAATTCTGAGGTTTAAACAAAACAAATCATCATGATTTAATATTTTATAAACGTAACATTAAATAGAAACAAGATGTTAAAAAGAATAATAATAAATTGTCTTTTCTGTGATCGCTCAACTTGGTCGAAATGGGGTTTAGAATTTACGGGTAGGCTAAGACCTGTGACGCTGAGGTTAGGAAGGAGTGGGACATGCTTCATAACCTGAAAATGTAGTTGTTACTATGGACAGACAATAGAAAGAGTATCTATATTCTCCAAGCCTGTCGTGACAATTCCTAATTTAAGAAAATTATGTGAGAATAAGTGCAAAAATTAGTTATAGGGTCGAACTGCAATAAATATTTATTGATGTTGCTGTTGTTACTTCTACTCCCATTGATGGTGTTGTTATCGTTGTTGGTGGTGAGGGTTTTGTTGTTATCGTTTTTGTTGGCGAGGGTTCAGCTGTTGTTGTTGTTGACGTCGTCGCTGCTGTTCTAGATTGATCTTATTTCTGGTTCAATGTTCTCTTTCGCATTTTGACTTCTAGACGCAAACAAATAGGTAGGTTAATAACCCGATTTCTTTTTTTTTTTTTTTTTTTTTTTTTTTTTTTTTTTTTTTCTATCTTACATCAGAAAAAAAAAATCACCAATTTACTTTCATCTTTCTAATTTGCCTCGGGATATAATTCAAAGGAAAGCAAACTTGTCCGTCAGGGATAGAACAAGATTTACACTAGAGAAATCAAAAACATATACAACTAACACCTGGAAAGAAATAAGTATACATCACAATGTTAAAGTAAAAGTACGTTATGATTATGCTCAAGTTCGCTGATCTGTGAAATTACAATAACGTCTAAGTTCTAGGAATATTAGCTTTGTACTTATTATTTTAAGTAACTTATTATGTATATATACACAAAAACACACACAAACATACGTGTATATATATATATATATATATATATATATATATATATATATATATATATATACATACATACATACATACATACACACAGACAGACATCCATATACACATACTTAAATGCATATATATATATATGTTTGTATGTATATATGAGTATTATATATTACAAATATACGCAAATGCATATATGCACACTTGCGTGCACTGTGTTTTGAATAAATAAATAAATAAATATAATTTTTTGAACAAACCTTACCTATTTTTATCTCCAGCGAATAGTTGCTGTGGCCTGTTAAACTGTCCCATTACAATGTTTGACTATGACGTCACAAACAATGCGATGACGTTATGACAATACATTCAGAGAATGTTTAATATCGGCCATCGTTGAATTCGCTCTTTGCGATTTTTCTGGAGCATTTCTGATTTCATTCTCACATCGGTATCTAACTGGTGAGTTATTTAACACGGGTTAACAATCTGAAATAATAATAATAATAATAATAATAATAATAATAATAATAATAATAATAATAATTTCTGGAAGTTTTTTTTTAGTCATTTTCATAAGTGAGCATGGGCCTTAAAACGAAATTTCACAGCAACATTATTACATGTAACATTTAGACATACTTTTATCAGAGAACTGATCAGATTTGCTTGTCTTTGTCCCAGGCCTACAGTTCACTTTAGTCATGGTTAAAAACAAGTCTAAAATGTGTTTCATTTAGCTTTAAATTAGTGGAACCTGTCTACCAATATAAACAGTTTGCTCCACATTAATTTTGATAGGGAACCCAGAAGATTGGTAGAGTAAATGGCCTCGTCGATCGACAAATTGTGCTATTAAATTTGATTGATAGAGCCTTTTAAATAGCTTTAACAAAACGCACGATGTGTAGCAGTATATTTGTGAGATCACTTAGTAATATCTTAGTCATCGCTTAGTAATATTGTTTTATTTTATTTTATAATTAACTGTTTGTGTTCGGATATGTGTGTAGATATGTTTGTGTGTGTTTATATATATATAGATAGATAGATAGACAGGTAGTTAGATAGATAGATAGATAGAAATATAGATATATGGACATTTCTATATACGATGCTGAATGACTGTAGATATAAAATCGTTAACTACGTAACTATAAATCAAATATAAATGACATGTAGATGTATAAAATCGTTGTATATATATACTAAATCAAATATAAATATACATGTATGTATATATGTATGTATATATATGTGTGTATGTATATGTATGTATGTATGTATGTATGTATCTATTTGTGTATCTACAGACACTACCACACAAACACATATTTATTCCACCGTTATTTTATTCGTTGTGGTGTCTACGTAGAAAGTTTCTGTGTTCGTGTGATTTCTCAGCCCGCGGTGTCTTGCTAACGTTTGTCAGTGACAGAACTGCTTAATGATCCCGGATGTTTTGCGACAATATGAAACACTCCATTAAATCTCAGCTACAGTTTATAGCTTTGTCTGATCATTTACCTTGTCTGTTTTGTTAGCTTTTTTATTGTCGACAGTGACATAGCTTTCATGCAGATTCATCCGAGAAACAGATTGTCTCAGGATCGGACAACATTTTGGGAATTTTTTATATGCTATCTATCTGTCTATCTATCTATCTATCTATCTATCTATCTATCTATCTATCTATCTATCTATCTATCTATCTATCTATCTATCTATCTCTATATCTATCTATTTATCTATCTCAAAAACCTGATATTATAACATTGATAAAAAAAAGAAAGAAGATTGCATCGATATAATCAGGAACGGATAATATCATTATTAGTAGTATAATTATATTATTACTGCTGTTGTTGTAACTTTTATTATTATCATGATTTTCCTCATCATTGTCATCATCATCTTTATTTTTATTTATTTATTTATTTATTTATTTATTTATTTATTTATTTATTTATTTATTTATTATTTTCTTTCTTTCATTCTTTCTTTCTTTGTTTATTTACTTACATTCTAACTGATGATCACTTGATTTATTAATGTTTAAAAAATTAATATACCGCCACTTAATTCTACATTTGATCAAAACCAACAACTAATTATTCTCGTTGAACAGATGATCAATTTAAACTACCATTTCTGACTGACCTTATACGAACTCAGTATTCATTGTTTGCCAATACTATCAGACCTAACTTTCGCATAAGCTGACGCACAAGTGACGTAACGTTTAATAAATTGGCTATATTCATCCAGGTATAGCCTAATTATAACAAGGTAAATCGTTAACAAGCTGCCATATTTCTTTCTTTCCTTCTTAGCTTTTTCTTTTTCTTTTTTTTTCTTGAACAGGAAAAAAATCGATATTATCGATCACACGGAAACGTCCTTTAAGCTCTGGTCATACAATCAGTCTTCAGTGGGGGGGAACACGTCACGTGATCGATCTTATGAGGACACGTGATCGGAGAGTAATGAGGTTATCGGACTTGTTTGACGTAAGGATCACTTGATTGGCCTTGTGTTGGAAACAGACTGTGACAGTTGGCCGTGTATTGCGCACTGTGTGTGGAACACTGTCGATGGAACAAGACATCTGACAGTCTCATCCGTCAGAGGTCGCGTCCGTGACGGACGTAGCTGGACCTTTATATATATTAAATGTTTCCTTTCAGTTGTAGATCGTAACGTCTTTCCCAAAGCAATGACTTTTCTGTCGTTCCTAAGACTGAAAGAATCCATAATTGTATAATGTTTCAAAAGTTATCGAGGAAGACGTTTAAATCATCAAATTGTCAAATTGCTCTGTCTTTAATACAATAACTTAAAGTTGTTTTTGAAATACAAAGATATTTCTGTCGAAACTAACTTGTCTTCCTACACAGTAACCTAACAATGTCCTGTTTAATTTATCCATTCTGCTGTGAAGTTTTGACCCCGGAGACAATTGTACCTCAACCCTGACTTTCGCCTTTGATCTGAAGCCCGTTCCGGATAAGTAACTAAGCCATGTGGAAGTCCTTACCCAATATATACATTACTGTCTGTGAGAAGGTGCATATGAAAATCATTTATTGCTAATTTTTGAAATGTTAAATAAAAAAGGAAATAAAATTTAATATAACATAACGAATGAGTCGTCACATAAAGTTTTTCTACCTTTTTTAACTTTAGGCATGTCGATCTAATGTGAAAAATATATATAGTAATATTTTATAAATGAAAATGAAATAATGGAGAAGTAGACAGATATATATATATATAACTGAATATTCTATTTAACTTGTGAATTTTCATACAAACTCAAGTGATCGATTTAGCATCAATGAGATGCTGGCAATGTTTTCATCGGAACATAAAGAGCATTAAGAACATTAAGAACACTAAGCATTTGGCTCGTTCACCGGATCTTGTTTACTGTTTCATATACTGGACTGAGAAAGGCCGCACTTGCACTAGAATTATTAATAAAATTCGTCTATAATTGTTTTCCCAGGACACTTTTTTCACGAGGTTCATATATCACAGGCTAAGAAAAAAAAAATATTTTTCTAAATTCCGGAAACCTGTCTTAGCCAATCCGCAGCATATTTACTTTCCGCAACCAGTTAATTTACTTTCCGCATTTAGCAGCTTACCTGCTTTTCTGTCGTTATATATTTGCAGTTAACTTGATTGTTTAATAGCTGTTGACGTGTAGATAAACAAATTTATCTTGCCGTGTTATTTTATTCCAGTGTCACAAAGGAAATTTATTTGTTTTCCTGATTCTTTGTTTGATTTAATACCTTGTCGGTTTAACTTGTTTGTGTTTTGTATTTTTATTTAATACATCGTTTATGGGTAGGTTTATGTTTTTATTTATGTGTTTGTTTACCTCTGTTGTTTTTCTTCTGTTCTTTTCTTTTTTTCGTAAGGGAACTTATATTGTTATTATTATTTGCTTGTTACTTGTTCTTGTGCTTCTTATTCTTTTCATCATCAACATTATTATTACTGTTGTTGTTGTTATTATTATTACTATTATTATTGTTGTTGTTGTTGTTGCGACAGAATTAATGAGAAGGTATGGAGTTGTTCTGAATTATCGCTATGGAGACTGGAACAGAAAAGCAACACTATTCCCTACCAGTCTAAAAATCCAAAAAGTTAATTTCTGTTCCAACTAGATTTTTTAACTCTTCAGTTCATTTTTATATATATATTTATTTTTTATTTTTGTTTTAACTTTCCTGTTTTCATTTAATTCCAAAATCATCTATATTTATTATATCTGTTACTGACGACAGTCAGTACTAACAATCATGCTAAATTTTTCTCTTGTTTTTTATTCCACGTTTTACTCATTTGATAAAAGAGACGATGTAGAGACGTATAATCTGTTATCAGCACTAAACGCTGGAGAGGCCCATTAACGGTTATTGCGCGCACGTTCGATATAAAAAAAATAGTTCCACGCTATTTATTATCCATCAGATTGATGCTGCTGGCTGCGAAATCGATGCCGCAGACGTCGCCGCATGTTCACGTCTGCGGACACATGGCCGATAGGCTAAAGCTGGATTTACAATATCAAAATAATCTGTCTGGGAATTTTTACATCTACTAATAAAAAGAAAAAGCCATCCCACGACGTAAGGATATAATGACACTAACTCTGTGAGGTGTCTGGTTTTTTTGATAGCTTGTGAGATACACTGGTGAAAATGATACGACATTCGCAGGTATTCCACGACGTAAGGATATAATGATACTAATTGTGTGGGGTTTTGTTTTTTCTAATACTAAATCTAGCCTAGAGCTGTATCGATGAGAGTGATACAACATAAACCAAGTTTTTTTTTTATTTGTAAACTAGTACACTGACCGGTACACATACTGTGTGTGATGTTTTAACGTTAGCGTTGACCTTTTTAATGGTAGGAGTTGGACCACCTACATAAATCTTCTCGTTGTAAAAAATGGCTGTGTTAACTTCCTTATATATTAGCATTAATTTTATTTAAGAGAGATAGGTGATGTACTGTAATTTATTATTATTCGTATGTACATAACTGTTTGTTCTTTCTGACATCCAGAACTGATCAAAAAGAAACTAAAGCGGCTTATGAATATGTGGAAAGATTTCAGAAGACAGAAGGAGTCAAGAACTTTACATTTATTTAATTTATTTTATTTTATATAAACGAAAAATGTAAAATAATATATATATATTATTTTACATTTTTTTTTTTTTTTTTTTTTTTTTTTATTTTTTGTTGTTGTTGTTCTGCCTGAAATCTTTAAAAAAGATTCTAAAAATTTATGTCATTTTTCTTTTCATCTGGATAGCTTTACTTTTATGTCGTTTCCTTTTGTTTTTATATCATGTCTCTGGAGACTTTGTAGAAATTTAGTAAAGTTCACATCAGATCAAACTGTGAACTACGTCGGATCTGAGAGCAAAGACCAATAACACAGGCTGACGCCATAAACAATGTTTAAGTTAATAAAATAAGAACCTTCGAGGTGAGACAGTGTAATGATGCTAGGATTCCCAGTTTGTGGTGGTTTAACCTTCCAGCCAATAGGGTCAAGCTATGGCTTAGTGGTTACAAGGAAAACGTGAAAATGTATTAGGTCGCATGATCAATCCTCCTATGCAAAATGCGAAATGTAAATGATATGGATTTGTACTGTCTGTGAGAAGGTGCTTATGAAAATTATTTATTGCTAATTTTTTGAAATGTTAAATAAAACACGAATTAAAATTTAATATAATAAAACGCATGAGTCGTCACATAAAGAATTTCTATCTTATTTTACTTTAAGCTACCAGATATATCACATCTAAGGATAAACTGGAGAACCAAGACAGAAAGACAGAGAGAAAGAGAGAGAGAGAGAGAGAAGAGAGAGAGAGAGAGAGAGAGAGAGAGAGAGAGAGAGAGAGAGAGAGAGACAGACAGACAGACAGACAGACAGACAGACAGACAGAGAGAGAGAGAGAGAGAGAGAGAGAGAGAGAGAGAGAGAGAGAGAGAGAGAGAGAGAGAGAGAGAGAGAGAGAGAGAGAGAGACTGACAGTAGTTAACAAACACAAAACTCAAAAAAACGAAATTAAATGACAGAGAAAGTAAAATAAAAAAGAAACTGTAAGAAACATAAAATAAACAAATAAAGGAAAGCGACAGAAAAAACCCTTTAAAGAATGTTCTTTCTCAGAAAGAAATGTGCGTCCCATTTCACACTCTAACGGTCTATAAAGTATATGGACTGTTTATGTAGATTATTAAAAGTTATTTAAAACGTCAGGCGCATACTTGTACGTGAGACACCAGTTCTTTGATATCGTTTCCATTACACCGTACTTTGTACAACAATCTAGTATCCTATACAATGATATTACAGCTTGTCAAGATTCAAGCTGTTTTATTTGGTCATAAATCACATACAAAGAACATAATATATCCAAATGAACACAATGAAAAAAAAAAAAAAAAAAAAAAAAAAAAAAAAAAACCATACATTATACGTACACGTTCATTTAAATATATTTAAAATAAGCAACAAAAGATTTATTAACATTTTTTTGTCCGGAGAGTAATATAATATGAAACATGATCGCACACAGGTACAAGTACTCAGATACTGAAACATATACACACAGATTTATGCGCAGTCACACACACACACAGACAGACAGACGCACAAACACTCTGCCACATATACAAACACAGACACAAACACGCAAAGACACACAAACCACAATGCACATAAATGCATAATTTGGATATACGTATACACAAACGCACACAAAAACACGATACATATACTTACAGATACATAACACAAACACGCGCACACACATATATATACACACACACACACACAAACGTAATTCTCTGCACTCATTTAACACTTCGTCGTACACTTTTATTGGCTGACCTGTAGACTTTCCGCTAAATCCCACAGAACAATTTATGTTGTGGTCGTCGCTGTTTTGTTCTTAGCTCTTACTCCTAAGAGACATTCCGTGTCACGCACTACAAAGAAGATTATATTTATTATTTCCGCCACTGAATAAACATCCCAGATAAATGACCAGGCCATGCTATATAAACTAGATGCAAAGCTCTGAAAGGGATACAGGTTTCTAAGCATATTACGAAGTGATTTATTAGAAATAAAATATAATGATAGAGATAGAGACAAGTTTTTTTTTTTTTTTTTTTTTTTTAAACTGAAAGTTTTAAGAAGATAAAACAACTTTACATTTTTACTTATTTATATTTTTATATGTTTATTATCTAAGACATTGTGAAAAATTAGGAATAGAAGTGTTTTATTATTTTATTAAATTAGAGAAAAGTCTTAGTAAACTAAATATATGGCTAATTTTTCTTTTCTTTTTGGGGCTTTTTTGTTTTCTTAATGATTTTGTTTTACTTTATGAACAGTGTAGATTTTGTGTTGTTTGTTTGTTTATTTTACTAGAAAGAAAAACCAAACATTACGTAGGAATGTATCGTATTTCTTCTAAATGATTTATAACGCTTTGAAAATATTTGATTACATGACACCATTGTATATACTTATATGCAGTAAAATAAAATGAAAGAAAAATGAATTAATAAACAAATATAATACTGAAAATAAGAAAAAGGTTGTTTGCAAGTATAACTTGATCTATACTGCCAACGAAACAAGACGACGTCGTGAACGTGGGCATACTCTGAAGACACTGATTATCAAGATATTATGCTGATGACGGTGATGATTAAAATTAATATAATGAAGAAATATGAAAAATTATTCCTTTAATTTTGTGAAAGATCATCCAAATTTCAAAAAAGTAAATTAATCTGTAGCATAATGTACATTCTGTAAAATAAAAAAATAAAATTATTATTATTTTTTTTTTTTTGTCAATTTTTTTAATGTCTAATTTAATAGTCATCTGATATTAACCTATAATCACCAGTTTTATATGTTCTGTTATATATATCTATCTCTATTTTTTATGAGTTTACCTATCTATTTGTTTACAGGCGAGGAATCGTTAGAATACAAAATGGCTTCTTACAGGAAACGAAGATATCTGATTACCATCTGAAGTCTGTCTTCAATCAATATTTCACGAAACAAAACAAGAGGAACAAATCGATTCGAAAAATGAAATAAAAGAAAGAGCTAATGAACGAACGGCTGTTTGAAAGAGTGAGGAATAAAGAAAGAACGCTGTTTTAAGAAGTTGAAACAAAGGCTGACATTTGTGTTACCATTATTAATATAATGATGTAAATACAAATACTAAACACACACACATTATATATATATATATATATATTTACACACACATACATATACATAGATACATCATGCATACATACATACATACATACATTTACACACACAACACACATTTACACATACACACATTGGCACATACATACACACAGGTACGTATGAAAAAGGATTACAAGAACAAAAATACAAAAGTTAACGTATGTAAATCAGAATAACAGATAAACGAGAAATCGACTTACCATATTGTCAAGGGAATGAAACGTGACCGACGAGTTTGCTGTGATTAACAGAAGTCGAAAACAACAACAGCTACTACTACTCTTCTCATTAGACGCATTTAACTGACTTAAACCATAGATTTTGTGCAAGAAGTAGAACTCTTCTGTATGTCAACCCCTCGTTATGATGTTTTACAGTAAAAGAACATTTGCGAGGGAAGAAGAAACACTCGACCAGCTGATACCGTGACGACACTAACAGCCATTACGACACCATTTTCACATCTAAACATTGCTGTTCAGTGTTGACTTTAGTAGACTCTTCAGTGAAAGGTGAACCACCGACAAGACAAATCTTACCTTTTGTGAAGAGTCAAGATGAGTATTGAGAACGCATTTAATTTATACTTGTGAATGTACATATGTCTGATAAGATTAATAAGCTATAGTTCTGAAAGATACAAATATTCAGTTGTTGTTTTTTTCAATCTAAGTAGGTAAAAGTATTCCTTTGTATCTATAAGCATAAACAATGGAAATGATATAAACTTGTTCACACCAAAGGATACTTGACTTGAACACATAATCCATACAGACATCCATCTATCGTTCTGTCGTACATACATCCATCTATCGTTCTGTCTGTTTGCATTTATCAATATATCTATTTATATATCTATCTATTTATTTATCCATCTATCTGTATCTGACTATTTCTCTCTCTCTCTCTCTCTCTCTCTCTCTCTCTCTCTCTCTCTCTCTCTCTCTCTCTCTCTCTCTCTCTCTCTCTCTCTCTCTCTCTCTCTCTCTCTCTCTCTCTCTCTCTCTCTCTCTCTCTCTCTCTCTCTCTCTCTTTGCTCACTCAGTATCACGCGATAAGTCTATTATCTGTCCATCCATCCAAATGTGATACTAAATTTCGGAGTATTTAGCACAAAGTACAGTTTAATATTAACGAAATATAAAGGAAAAATCTCGAGTCTCAAATAAAAGTATGCGCCTGACGATTTAACAGCATGCAATAATCTACATAAACAGTCCATATACTTTATAGACCGTTAATATGTGTAAATTTCCTCTTTAAAGAAATGTTTGTACTCTGCTTATCTCGTTTTCATTACTTTCTTTATGTTGTTTGTTGATTCATTCATTTCTTTTCCTGCCTAGGTACAAAACATGCATCTATTGCTCTATGTCTTTATCTCTCCAAAAGAAACAAACTGCATTACACAAAGTGACAGTCATTAAAATAACTCAGTGTCTTGCAGATTGCCCGCTATCTGTAATAGTCTCTTATACATCCCATCATGTTCAGCAATGTAACAGAAATAACGAAATGAAATGACAGAATAAATGATAATTTTACAATCTCCAACGATTGGTTAGCATTGCTCTATAACTAGTGTGATTTTTGCTTTAAGCATAACGTATATTTGTTTTCAAAGTATTTGACTAAGCATTTTGCATAATTTAATTGTGAATATTGGATATACTTCTTTCAGAGCTCACAATAACGAATATTAAATATGTAATCTTTACTTCTGTATATATCCTGCAGAAGTAAAGATTATGAATATTATATATGTACGGTGTTCATCTTCTGACTTTATTTCCAGATGGCGTTTTATTACCAATAATTACTGGATATTTGCACACATGATTTACGGAGGAATACAGGCAAATGGACAGCTGAATATGTATTTGGTATATATATATATATCATAAAGACAGTGCATGCCTCCATTGTCTGTATTTGCCGTAATTTCCCTTTTGTCTTGGTGGCCTAGTTATCAAACTTTCATTAAATCTTCATAAAAAACCCAGTTATTAAACAAAAAATAACAGCAATGATTGCTGTTGTAATGTTTTCTTTTGAGAAAAGTCTTGATACTTCGTTTTTCAGTCTTCAGTCTATAATTTTAAACGAGCTACATAAGGCGAGGGTTCAAAAACACCTTTCCCGGATAGAGTTCCCAGGAACTTCTTCAAAATAATGTTAGCATTACTGTGTTTGCTGTCACAGGTTTTAGTTAGAGAGAAGAGAGTGTTTGCCTTATATCTGTCCAAATAATTACCGAGAGCTAGTTCTCGTTTTATCAGATCCTAAGCTAAGATAAAACACAATAATGCAAATATTATAATAATGTTTATCTTCACTGTTATGATATGAAGTTATTTTTATTTTAGAATTAATATACTTTCGGGCAGGGTTGTTGTTGTTGTTATTATCATCATCATCATCATCGTCATCATTATTACCATCATTATTATCGTTATTATTATTATTATTATTATTGTTACTATTATTATTATTATTATTATTATTATTATTTATATGATTATTATTATTATTATTTTATATTATTCTCATATTAACATCATCATTATTAGTATTATTATTACTATTATTATCGTCATCATCATCATCATCATTATTATTATTATTATCATCATCATTATTATTATTATTATTATTATTATTATTATTATTATTATTATTATTATTATTACTATTACTATTACTGTTACTATTACTACTACTATTACCAGTATAACTACATTATATTAATTAATATTTGGCATCTAGTGACAGATATCGGAGACGTGTTTTTAATCTAAAATTTCTAACACATCACCAGGCTCCTGTTCTGTGATATTTTGATGAGGTAAATCACCGGGAGTACAGTGTTCTCTTTAAGTTAATGTTTCATCGATTGTTCTCCACAAATAGCACCAATTTCCATTTAGACTTTGTTGTGAAAACACCGAGTAAAAGAAAAAAGAGAAGAAAGAAAAAAAAAAGCCATGATTGTATTTGTCTTACAAATCAACAAAAGTGGATCAAAAAGCCTTTAGAAAACAAGTATTTTACTGCGTCTTATATCCACACACGCACCAAAAAAAGAAACATCTCAATCAAATGTATTTACCATTTTTCTCAGCTTCAGGTGATTTTCTATGTATGTCGACTCACATATAAAAAAAGGTTTTGACAAAGCGATATTTAAATTAAAGTTCAGACAAAAAGTACGGCATTAATGGGATCCGTTGCCAAAGATTGCCTACAAATTAATTCGAGGACTAAGAATAAGATAATGTCGTTTTAAACAGGAAAGAAAAGAAAAAGGCATATATTTATCGCTAGAGATTGCGGCTCGATCAAAGAAGTGTTTAAGCACGCCTGTCAAGGTGAAAATATAAAATTAAATCTGAAGGTTCTGTCCTTGTACGACTTTATTTAAGACTTTAAGGAATTAGATGAAAATAATGATGATGATTATTATGATAATGATGCAGCAGCATCAGAAACAACAAAAAGGAACAGTAACAACAACAACAACAACAACACTACTAATAATACTAATAATAATAATAATAACAATAATAATAATAATAATTTGTAATAGTAGTAGTAGTATTTGTTGTTGTTGTCGTTGTCGTTGTCGTTGTTGTAAAGAGAAACTAAGTAATTTATATAAAGACACATACTCAACTGAGAATAAAAGACAAAATGTAACAGCGCGTTGTTCCTGAGAACTCTGGCATCTTATCCATTGTCACTACGTCATTCAATTGTTATGACGTCATGGCCTTGACACAAGTAACTACAGTCGTTGTTATTATTATACTGACAACCTGTATTCCTGCATTACTTCTACTGCTGTTGCTACTTACTATTCCTATTATCATCCTGTAACTACTACTACCATCACTTTGTGTTTTGTTTTCATTTTATACTTATAATAAAAACAAAACTGCAACAAAATAAAATAACGAATAAACAAATAAACAAATTAATAATGGAAAGAAACAAACAACAAAAACAACAAAAAATGACACAAGAAAAAAAAAAAATTCCACGATCTAAACCACGCATTCTAATCAGTTAAAATCAATCAGTTTTCCGTCCAACTTGAAACTACATACCACGAAATTTAATGCATCAGCTTTGATGATTTAGCTGAACGTATACATCAAGACCCAGCTCAACTTCGAAAAGGTTTAGTACATTAGTGAATTATTAGCTTGTAAGAAAAGCTGGTTAAGATATTGACTTTAACGTTGGTAGATTCCGTGATCGAAATACTTTAATGTGTCAGGGTTTTTACCGCTTCAGTCGAAATTTGAGGGCAAGTCGGGCATTGCACAGATTTAAGACCCAATCATTAATCTTTAGCACAAATCAAAAAACTTATTTTTTTTACAGAAATAAACGTTTCAATTATAAGTCTTATACAAAGCATCTTTTTTACGAAATACCCATTTTACTGATACTTATGTGTCTTTTGCTCAGTGTAATGTGTTATCTGTATGTTGTGTTGTTGTGCCAATTCCGTCGATGTGTTTCAATGTGGGCATCTACATTGTTACTACTGTTATTATATGCTCCTTTAACAACCGACTTCTAACACTTTGTGGTACGTAATGACTTTTCTTTAAGCTTTGGCGTCGGGATGCAAAATGAGAAAATGAATGATTGATTATTAATGTTTGGTTATTTTTAAAACTAAAACTGTTCCATTTGGTCTCTTAAAATGTTTTTGTTGCATTTTTATTTTTATTTATTTTTTTTATGTGTGATTGTTTTTTATTTCTTTTCTTTTCTTTTTTTCTTTTTTTTTTTTTTTTTTTTGTTGTTGTTGCTTTGCTACTTTTTGTTTTGTTGTTTTGTTTTTATTTTTCTTTTATTTTTGTTATTTTTTTATTATTATTATTACTAAGAATTATTACTGTTATTTGTTTATTTTTTTATTTTTTCTTTTTGGGGGGGGTTCGTTTCTTTCTTTTGTTTTGTTTTTCGTTCGGTAAACTAATTTGATTTGAAGAAAATTAATGTTGATGATATTATTTTTAGTTATCACAAAAGAAACAAATTTAATATCTCACCACTCTCTTTTTCTTCTTTTTTTTTTTTTTTTTTTTTTTTTTTTTTTTCGTTCCATCCATTTATCTCTGTAATACCTATTAACATTTGTTTCTACATACTTTTATATCTGTCTATCTGTCCATCTGTCTGTCTATCTATTTATCTAACTGTATTTATTTCTTTATTTCTTTATTTGTTTGTCTGTTTGTTCATTCACTGTACGATTTTAACTGGGTTTTTTTTTTATTATTATTTATTTCTACTGGTCAAAGTATTGACCAGAGATTTAAAAAAGAAAACGGAAAATAAACAAAGTCATAAAGGGTGTGACTGTTTTCTTTTTCTTTTTTTTTCACCTTCCGACTTAAATTGTATTCGTTTATTATAGAAAATTACGAATCCTTTTTTCACGTTGAATTCATCGATTGCAATTGTTGCTTTCTAAAATGAGGAAAAAAAAAAAAATAGAAAAAGGAAAATGAAAGAATTAAATCAAAAGAAAAAATACATTGATTAAATGGCTTCAACACCGCATCAAAATTTAATATTTTTTGCGCATCATCATGGCTTTTTTCACGGTAAAATGTTCCATGAAAAAAACAAAATGTTGGTGATGGATAATGAAAGGATTTCAGGAAAAATGGAAAAAAAAAATCTATTGTTGCAAGATAATAAGAAATATAATGTGCTTTTACCGATAATAATAAAATTTAGAAGAAGAAAAGAAAACAACATTATTTGCTAACAAAGAATTTATAAATCTATCTAAGTGATTTTCTTACCTTTTTTTTTTTTTGTTTTCCTTCGTGATGTATAAATATTATGACGTTATAATGAATTTTAAACAAATGAATGATAAATAATAATACTGAAAAGATAAAATAACTGAATAAAAGGTATATTAATTAACTGAAGTAAGAATATAAAGTAATAAAGCTGTGTGAATGTAATTAGATGTAAGAAATTTTCCAAATCAGTGTAATGATTATAATTTAATAATGCACCTGCCAGTCACATCGATTGAAAATAAATTTAATTAAATATACATAAATAATAAATTAAATATACATAAATAATACATTAAATAACACAATAAATTTAATAGCTATTAAACAAAATAAACTTTCAGTAAATAAATTAAATTAATTAATTAATATTAAAAAAGGAAAAATCCACATTTCTTCAGTTTTATTTAGCTTTCCTGTAAAAAAATGTATCTGTATGTGTGTAGACATAGGCACATTCATAGATGTATATTAGATAGGAAGTTAGGTAGATACATAATATACATATATCCGTATATATATGTATACGTACGTACGTATCTATATCTGGGTTTATGTATTTGTGTGTGTGTGAGTGTGGATGTACATACATACATACATATTATTATTATCCTGATTATTATAATCATCATCTTATAATAATAATAATAATAATAGCAATATTAATATTTATTATTATTATTATTATCATCATCATCATCATCATTATTATTATTTTGTTAGTATTTGTTTAAGCTAACCCAGCAGGTATTTTGCTGTCCCCAGGAACCTGTAGTTTTTATTAATTAAATGACACACGTATGACATTCGTATGACACTACGAACTGTTTATTGAGAGTGTTAGGAAAGGCAACAGATGGCTAGGAACCGATACAAAAAACTTAATTCATTGTCAGAACCTTTCATTTTAACTTGCTGTTTCATATTGCGTTTTGTGACCTGTTTCAAAATACAGAGATATAATCAAATATTTTTCATTAATGTTTTTTTCTCTCTCTCTTCTGTTTAGTGGAGTTAATTAAATGTCAGCATTCAGAAGACAATGCAAAATATTATTAACTAAACAACCCAGAATGTTTAACTCTGAATCACTCAACAAATGTTACAGGTAAATATTTATATTTCCGAGGGTATTAACGACACAAGTGCCTCCTATTGTACTTACTGCATTGTCATTTATTTACTTATTTATTTAGCCAGTGTTTACAAAGTGTTCCCTTTATTTTAGTTTTATATTACTTTAAGTGTCGTATAATACTTTGTACAAGCAAGGTGTACAAAGAGATAGAGCACAAGTTTGTTGGTGTCCAGTGTAGCTGTAATGTAAGGTCATGAGAACTGATATATAGTTTATCTTCCGATTTATGCTGAAACGTTTTAAAGTAGTGGGGTTTTTTTTATCCTTCGAGAGAACACTAATATTATTGTTATATCTATAATTTTGAAGTGATTTGAACCTGTGTGTGTGTGTGTGTGTGTGTGTGTGTGTGTGTGTGTGAGAGAGAGAGAGAGAGAGAGAGAGAGAGAGAGAGAGAGAGAGTGAGTGAGAGAGAGAGAGAGAGAGAAGAGAGAAGAGAGAAGAGGAAGAAGAAAGAATAAAGAAAACATAAAGAAAGATATAAAAATAAGAGATATAAATGTTTCCTTTTAAAGAGAGGAGTGTTTACTATTTACACCTATCAGTAAAGTATAGTGAACTTTTATACAGTTTGGTAAAGGAGATTTAAATCATAGGAAAAATGTTTCTACTTGAGATACCAGATCTTATGCCAGACGTCCCGTGCTAGATCCAGACAGCGTGAGAACAAACATTCACATGCTCTGTATCCAGAACATTTGAGGCAGCTTTTATATGCAGTGAGACAACAGTTAAAGTAATAAATACTAATTACGCTATCTAAGCTTTCGCAGTCCGCGTTCGTCTAAACGATCCTCTCGTTATTTCCACACCGATGATACTTATTTCAAAACGATTTATTGCAGCAAATTCGGGTCTAACGACGGCGCGCGCTTGTTGGAGAAAACTTCTAGACCACTTTGGCCGGTAATTACAAGCTGGTCTGGGAGAGGATGATTATGTTTACACAGTCAGAGATGAGATCGCAAAAACTGGCAAAAGAACAGCTTCCGAAAAATCCAGGGGGTTTCTGTCTCTTCAGTTCGGCCAACACAAAGTTTATCCCTAACTGTTTTTCTGAATAAAAGTTGAGACAGGCCGAGCTGGAAAATAATCAAATAATATCGACCATGTTCTCGTGGACTATCAAAAAGAGCCTCTGCGATATTTAACAGCATCAGCATCTTCATTTGAAGTTCTCTATTTTGCCCGTAAGGGTCGATACGGTACAACGGAAATTTGCTAAATTGTCCGTCGGAAACTTGGTTATATTACGTACACCCATCGACGGAGATCTGCCTTGCTAAGGTGGTCGACTTAGCAGAGTGTATGTAATTACTGTGGAATGTAGTGGAAGATGCTTGTTCTGAAATAGAGCTATTTTACAAAGACCGAGGATATCTTGGGAATCGGCTGATAATGGTTCCGTTAAAGATGGAAGACCTTCTTAAAATAAATCTCTAAATCTAGACCGATCGTTTAATGGTATAATCTGAATTAATAGCCTAACATAAGCAGTACATATTTCAGCTTTCGACCTGTTAAGATTTACGATATAGAATTTGTTAACAAAAGCCGATTTTTTTTTTAAATTTGCATGTTCAAGATTCACGATAAGAGTTCAGTTATGAAATATATATTTTAATTTTCAAACGGCATAACAGTATTTCTGAATATAAATTAATAGCAACTGTATATAACAAAAATATATTGTTTTCTTTACAGACTCATAAACAAAGGAGTTTAATAATAATGAATTTTGAAATTTTGATTATCTATATATATAAAGTGATGTTAATAATTGTTTATCTGTTTGGCAAAGATGAGAACTGAAATGGATGCTAAGGTAAGGAGATGAAGAAATTTAGTAACATCTGGGGTTTTTTAATTATCCACTTTAACAACATAACCTAAGGAAAACATTGTTGTTACGGTTATTAGTAGTGTTGTTTTGTTGCCGTTGTTGCTGCTGTTGCTGCATTGTGATTTTATTTTCATTCTTTTCAGAAAACAACACATATTATTTATTTAATTCTATGGTTTTTAATTTTTTTTTTTTTTTATTAGCTAAGAAGGGATATCCATAAGCATTCTTTTCCAAATCACAAGATCATCATTTTCAAGGTTATCGAGTAACTTACCATTTGAAAAAAAAAAAAAAATAATAATAATAATAATGTCTCTCCTTTCATATACCAGAACTAATATCATCTGTACTCTATATTCCCTTTTAAGTTGAGCTTCCTCTGGAAATAGCAGGTTCAAGGAGATTTGGATAACAAAAATAATTATGATTAATAACAGACGTATTAAATGTCTACTTTCTGAAACACATGGTAATGCTGGCGTATTCTGCGTCTCATACTTATCCGCTAAAATGTATTAAGGCGGCCAAATGAATATGAGAAAATCCCTCTGGGATGCCCAAATGGGCTATCAAATTAAGGCAATGAAAGGGAGAGACGCGTTTCCTTGCCCAAGAAAGAGAGAACCGGAACGTTAATAGCGCCGTAATGATAATCTGTTCTGATGTGTTTGGATTACGATGAAATGGACATCTGTCTGTATTAATGTAGATTTATACTAAGTGTGGATTGGGTTGTTCGGAAACGGGGATCTTCTCTGACGTCGAGTTCTTAGAGACACTGAGTCGGTATACAATACGTGAGACCTTTTGAAAAGTTTACCCTGTGAAAACTGAGATCACAGAAAAACAATTGGATAAAGGATACAGTTTGTACATGTGTGTTTACGTATATGTATGTATATATATATATATATTATTTATTTTTCTTCTGACATTTTCTGAACAGAATGATTTATCTGATAAGAATAAAAATATATATATATTTTTTGTTCATCTACAGCATAAACTGAACATAGATAATCCAATATTTAATTATACAGGTGATTTCCATGCCAAACTTGGGATAGGATGTTATTCGCATTTTTCTGTTTTCCATTTTAGTGAACAAAGACTTAGCACAGGCCTAAGCTTAAAATTTAAAACAAACAGTGAAATGTAAACAGCAAAATTAACAGTTCCAAAAAAATATACTTTCAAACCAGCTTTTCTGATATTTTCATTTTCTGAAAGCTTGACGACTGATCAGATGCATATAATGTCTCTGTATCTATTACTTTGCACCAGCATATGGATTTATGTACTTTTTAATTTAGTACGTACGTACTTTTGTACTTCATATAATAATATAACACTATAGTTGTGTTTCTTTTTCTACTTTATTATTTCATTACAGTCATATTTACAAAACGTGTCATTTTTTTTGACATCGATCAACGGATGTAGACACTAATCCAGCACATAATAAACAATCGTAAACGCTTTTTGTTTTCTTCTGTTTTGTTTCGATCTTTCTACTGCCATATTTTTGCGCTTAATTCTTCTTTAAACAAAACCTCTGTCCTATTTTGAGGTTCCATTAAAGCGAGAATTCAGAAAGTCGACAAGATCAATAAGGAAACAAAGCTTGTTCCATTATTAGAAGTTGGCCAATATAAAATTATTTCCAGAAAAATGATTTCTTTTTTCAGTATTTGATAATAGGCGGCAGGCATTCTGCTGTTCCGTTTTGAAATGTCGCTCTGTTCTCCGTAATAATCGCCAAGTCTGTGGTAAACGTTATGAAGCTGGAAATGAAGACTTGGTGAATGAAAAACTGAATCACAGAACACAATGTAGTAACGATTCTTATCATTTTTTTTTTTTTGTTAGGTGTCAAGTATTAGTTATGTGTGTTGTTGTGTTGTTTGTTTGTTTTGCTTTGCTTCTCTTTTCTTATTTATTTATTTATTATTACTATTCTTATTATTATATATGTGGTGGTGGTTATTATTTTCCTTTGTTTTCTTGCATTCTGACCATATGATTCAACATCACCTTGTTGTGTTTGTTGTTATTGTTGCTGTTGTTGTTGTTGTTGTTGTTGTTGTTGTGTTTTACATGACAAAGATATGATTCAATATCACACTGTTTTTATCTGTTGAATTGTTTGTGTTGTGTTTTTTGCTGTGTTTTACATTATAACTATATGATTCAATATCATATAAAGTTTTTTTTAGAGATATGATATTGGTCAAGATTCCTGTTTCTAAGTCTTAACAGACAACTGTTTGGTTTTTGGAAATAACTTGTCACTGATTTATCATAGTCGTAAGGTATTGTTTGAAATCAAGAAGAATAAGAAAATAATTATATATATATATAACACAGAAATTAATAAACTGATATCTATCTAATTAATCTGTAAACAAAATTATGCGATCATTTTAATTAATCCCTTCATAAAATTCCATTTTTAGCCACAGAAGTAAGTCAAGGGAATATTATAATTTTGTACTTTATTTACAAAACACAAATTCTCTTCATTTCATATAACATTTCATGCTGATATCTGTGATAATCTGTAGATCTCATCAACTTTTGAATGTCAAAATATATTCCTAGCATCAACATTGCTTTCTGTCAGCATGGACAGAAAAACGTGGGCAACTGAAAAAAAAAATAATAATAAAAAATAATTAAAAAAAGCTTAAAATGAAATAATAATACTGCTGTGCATATTCTTATAATGGCAAAGCGTAATGACAATTTTATTTTATTTTTTATTATTAATATTTTTTTTTTAATCTCTTTTCAAAAATTCGAGATTCAGGGAAATAAAAGAGAAAGCCGTAATATTTTTTAAATCTAAATATTAATGATGATGTGATGTGTATCCGTTAATGTAAGTTTACAGGTTCACTGATATCTTGTAGAAGAATAAAAGATAACTGAAAGACTAAGAGGCTCACATAAAGAGTAAAACAAAAAAATTCTACATTTTTTTTTTTTTTTTTTTTTACATTTATAAATATGGAAGAAAAAGCAAAAACACATAATACAAAGAGGGGATAATGGTAAGAAAATGAACTAGAAGTAAAAGAAGAAGATCATGATTGTGACTGAAAAAGATGATGATGACGACGATGATGATGAAGAAAAATAAGAGAAAAATGATGACGAAGATGAGGCTGATGATGATCATGATGACTATAAAAATGGTTAAATCTTTTTTTTTTTTTTGAAAAATAGCAGCTGAAGGCTAAAGAAAAAAGGAAATATAAGGACAAGCCATAATTATGATGATGAAAATGATGACGAAATGATAATTATCCACTGAAAGAAAAAGAAAACGAAGATTATGATGATGATGGTGTAGACGATGATATGATGATCATCAGATGATGACGATGGTGATTGATGACAACGATAACGATGATGATGATGGTGATGTCGATGATGAAGGTAAAATTGGAAAATTAGCGAGAAAAAAGAAGAATAATACATCAGCATCCATTTCGTTTGTTTTGACGCATTTACTCATTAACGATTTCTGAAGAAGATCGCACAAGATTTAAACAAGGAAAACGAGAAAAACATTCGGTCTCCAGTGTGGCAAAATTATCTGGAATCTTGAAAGACGAGCTAAGAACAATGGCTAAGAAAGTTAATGATGATCTTCACGTTTTCGTACGGGTGGTTTCAAGAAACGAAATGGAAAAAAGAGACAGACAAGAAATATTACTGTAATTACTCATTAAATTCAAATTAAGAAAACCGAATTGAATCCATATTATGTTCTTAGAAACTGGTAGAAGTAAGTACGTAGAAGAAAAGGAAGGCATATTAGTGATTATAATAAATAATAGAAGGAAATGTACACTAATATACGTACATGTGGTGATAACTACGACACATACATATATATATATATATACAAAGAAACACCTAAAGAAAAAATCATTTATACACATATAAATACGCACACATACAAGCAAGAAGATAGACATACATACATACTCACACACATACATACAAATACATCGTTGTACAAATATAGAAACAGAGTAGAAAGAGAACGAGAGAAAAGAGATGATGAGAGAGAGAATAAAAGAATGAGAGACAGAGAGATAGAGTGGACAGATAGACAGACAGAGAGAGAGAGAGAGATAATGTAAACGAAATGTAAATGAATATCTATTTGTATTCAAATATTTCCCTGCTAATTTCCTTTTGGTTAAATAAATAAAACAGGTACAAAGATAAAAAAAAATAATAATAATTTAAATAATAATAATTTATCTGCATATTTTGCAATTACATTTAAACACTCCACACACCTTTACAATAATAATCACACTGGAAAATGTTAATTGGACAATTTCCCTTCATCACTGGCAAGAATAACGTCGTAAATTAGTGTTAATAAAAGTTCATAAAGTATTAAAAATATTCAAATAAATTCTTTATCAGTGTGTATAATTAACGTTTAATGTCTCAGTTTGGTTTTCTTCAAATGCCAGCCGCAGTTAACACAATGCTGTACACTGTTGTATGCTAGGAGAAGAAAGCAATACGTTATTTCCATGTCAGAGCAGCGGAGTCGTGTTTTCTTTTTCACTTGAAATATGCCACATCCCTAGACAAATGGTTATGACATTATAATTTATAATCCATCCAAAATCTTTTTCCGTAGCCGGGTCAGAAAGTGAAAAAAAAAAATTTGATGAAGAGTGCATACGTCCTTCCGTCAAAGTGGGACAGACAGAGCAGTACGAGTGTCAAGTGAGAGGATTTCGTACATGTTTTAATTTGACAATTTATTCGTTTCGTTTCCTTCTTCTTGTATATTTGCTCTTTGCTTTGACTTCACCCGTCCGTCTCGTTTCAGTATAATACAAAGATAAATCAGTCATTTGAGAGTATTTTATGATTTTGAAGAAGAAGATAATGAATTAGATTTTTTTTTTTTTTTTTTTTTTTTTTTTTTTTTTTTTATTATTACTTTATCTCGATTGCAGAAAAATGAATTTAACTAATATATTTGTTTCTATGTATACGTGAACAATATTACTTTAGCTACTATTAGAGTTATTATTATTACGAATACTAATACCATATCGATTATCTGTCTGTCAGATGATTAACAGTGTTTTAATTTTCATTTAGTCTTTAGTATTATTTTATTTCATTTTATTTTTTTTTATTTTATTTTATTTTATTTTATTTTATTTATTTTTTTTTTTTATTTTTTTATTTAAATTTTTTTTTTTTTCTTTAATTTTATTCTCGTTTGTTTTTCCTCTTCTTTTTTTTCCTCGATATTTTTCTTCACCCCTGGAATCACAGTAGTTAAATTTGCAGTCTTTTCCGACACGACTTGGATTTGGTTGAGCAGAGGGTCAACCAGCGTCCTGACCTATTGACCAACAGCAATAGATCTTTCAGCCTGACAAATCATTTGACGCTTATTCTGTCTGGCTACACGATTTCTTTCGTTCCTGAACAAGTCAAATCAGGCGCTGGTTCAGACCCACTAGAGACCCACTGCTTGAAAAAGACGAGCTCTGTGTCGACATACGCTGTCTGTTTTACCACGGAGACTGAAGTAAATGTCTCATATTCACATATTTTCAGCTTCTAACTCCAGGCGAATTTCTCAAGTTTTATTTTCTTTCGTTTTTTTCTTTCTTCTTTTTTTTTCTTTTCTTTTTACCCCCCTTTACGAGAATATAATTTATATCGAGAGTCCCTTCCATAAGGTTTTTTTTTTTTTTAATTTAGCTCCACTTTTTAGATTAATGAGTAGCCTATGTGGTCGACGTATGATAATAAAATCTTTGTTATCTGTATGTATATATATATATATATACACACTGAATTGACGATGCTTTCTTTTTCTCGTTTTTTTTTTATTACTATTTTTTTTAATTAAAAATCGTGAGTAGTTCGATACTTCATTTTATTTCACCGAATCCACTTTAATTTAGAAAAAGTTTACGCGACTTTTGATCTCTGAAATGCCGGCTGGTTTAATCGTAAGACGAGAGATTGCAAACAGTATTGGTGTTTTTGAATTAGAGTTTCACCCGGAGGCTGTGTCTGTGAAACTGAAAGCGGACAACATGGCTTTTTGACAACGTAACCGAATTTCGTTTCAAGTTGCGAGACACATGTTAAATGCTGATGAAACAGAATAAAGAAGTAGGGTTTTTTTTTTTTTTTTCATCATGTTATAGTGTTTTGAAATAATAGCCCGACCAATGTTTCGTTTTTCTCTCAACCAAAATGATGTTGTTCTAGTGTCTGGAACGTATTTGTGTCTGCCTCTGTACTTTTCCACCAGTCTCGTTACAGTGGATGACAGCCACAAAGGAAAAGTTCTCCGACCAAAATTCGTCGTGATAAAATCCCCTGTAAATGAAATTGCTGATAAAATTCTGTAATGTGTCTATCTAATAATCTTCTCACCTGATGAGTTCCTAACTCTAGTTATGTTCAGTATGTCCACCACATCTCTTTAGTAGTAGCTGCAGCTTTCAGTATTGTCTGTGTGGCAAATGTAATTAAAGTTGTGG
>CM022669.1:16327671-16340171 GCA_012295275.1 Chrysomallon squamiferum
ATCTTCAAGAACACACAGCATTATTATTAACGTGATCTATATATTGCGAGGTCTTGGTTTTCACCATTATGCGATTAATATAAAACACACATGCTTTTCAGTGTTCTGATGCAAATTAATATCATTAGTGAACATTAACAATGGATATCGATTCCAATGCGTGAACACTAAACAAAAACAGCTCTGGAGTATCGTGACATTAACGTACTGATCGCGAAATTATTGACGAGTGGTAGGAATGAGGAAAACAGCTCCAAAGTCCCCTTCCAGACTCACACACACAGACACACACACACACAAAGAACTGAGAACAATTACTGATGGTGTCATAGCTGTGGTATTGTTGCTGTGGTGATGATGCTCGCAAATTTTGTTTTATTTTTTTTTTTTTCACGGTGAGATGAGGACAGTTTGATGCTGATTATTGATCACGATGATGTTATTGATAATGATCACACTGGCGATAGTTATGGATACAGTGATCGGATGAGCGATCAAACAGTCAGTGGCTCACATAAAGCAACTGATCAGTAAATGTTTTACTTCAGCCGTGTTTTTTCTAATTAATGCATGTGTTGATGACGCTAAAACTGAGTTAAAGACTGACTGACATGGATAGTAGATTGGAGAGAGAGAGAGAGAGAGAGAGAGAGAGAGAGAGAGAGAGAGAGAGAGAGAGAGAGAGAGAGAGAGAGAGAGAGAGAGAGAGAGAGAGAGAGAGAATGCGAGAGAATAAAGAAAACATAAAGAAAGATATGAAAATAAGAGATATAAATGTTTCCTTTTAAACGGAGGAGTGTTTATCATTTACACCTATTAACTATAGTAAAGTTATTTGGACAAAACGCAAAACGTAAGGGTCTAGCATTGAGGGACAGGCGGAGAAGGAAATGGGAACAGAAAGGAAATTTGACCGCGAGATACAAATTAGAGGCGGTGATTTTTATTTGAAACTGCATTTCAGTAAGAGCGCTGTAATTACACGCGTGACCAGACACGCTGAAATAATCGGTGCGACGTAACAGTACAACAGGTTTTCCTCAAGGAAGAGTATTCGCTTTATATCACACAAAGGAGGTTCGAGACATAAAACTGCATTACTGGTTCCTGAAAACGATTCCTTCTAAATGGATTTTGTAATAAAATTAATGAAACAGAAGTAAAAGGAAAAAGGTATGTGCTCCAACCACTGCATTAATGAAATTAAGAAAACTCTAGGGCGTTGTTTCGGAATGAACAGAAATAAGCTAGAGATTTCTTTGTATGGATTTTTTATTTTATTTTTTTTTTTTTATTGTTAATCCAATATCTGCTAAAATAAGTAAAAGGTCAGATTTGAGGTACTTGGGCTAAATTGATTATGCTGTAATGGATAGATGATGATGATGATGATGATGATGATGATGTCGATGATGACCAAGATGATAACTATGATGATGTTAATGATGATTGTTGATGTTGATCTTGGTGGTTTCTGTGATAATACTGATGATGACGACGTCATTGTCGATTATCATGTTGATCCTGATGATGTCTGTGGTGATGGCGATGATGACGACGTTAATGTTGATTATGATGTTGATCCTGATGATGTCTATGACGCTGGTGATGGTAATGATGATGTTAATGTTGATGATGATGATGATAATGTCGATTTTGATAATTTCTTTGATGATGATGGTTTCCTCTCATTTCTATCGGTGTCTCCTCTTTGATTATTTGAGAACATGCTATATGACTACCTGCCCATGGGAAGGTGTATATCAGTGACTGCTTCTTGCTAATGGACAGCAGTAACACACTAAGTGACGACAGCGTTCTTACTCTATACTAGCAATATTACAAAAATACATTACAAATATACTGTTAATATCAAAAAATGAAAAGATGTCTCCCTAAACCTTTTAAACCAGTTATTTATCAGTTAACTCATTTTCTCTGCACAAACAAATCAACCGTATTATAAAGAATAAGAATCAAATAAACAACACTTGACAGCTCTTGAAAGATAACTTCGCCAGTTTTCGTTTATTTCTCTACTCAAGGATCACGTCAACCGTTCAAATATTAGTTTTCGTATCAAGGGCACGGCAATCTTGTCCTGTCATATCTCTTACTGGAGTTTCTAAGCAACGTTTGGTTATCAGTTATTCGTACTGTGAGTCATACGTCTTACGTGCTTTTGTTTCTGTTTAATTTCCGTCAAGAAACATTGGCATCTTATTTTAATTTTTCATTTTCTTTTTTTTTCTTTATATAAATTGAAAATGCTACCATTGTAGTTATGTCTGTTAATGTTAATATTACTTTTGTTATTTTTAATATTTATCATCAAATTCTTCCGCCTCCTTCTCCTACTCCTCCTCATCATAATTATTAACATTAATAATAATAATAATAATAATAATAATAATAATAATAATAAAAAAATAAATAACATATGATCTTTTTAAAACATCATCTAACACGAATTGGAACATAGACAGGCTACGAAAAAAAAAAAGTGTTTCAGTGATGACGTCACAAGCTCTTGAATAACTAGATTCAGTGAATGCTCAGACATTTAAAAAACGTCGGCCATTGTGGCCTGGACGCAACCGGAAACAGACCCGGAAATTACGTAGCTGCTACAAAGGGTAAATGGATTTGGTTTTAGTGCCATTGTAATGTATTTCCGGCAAGGTAACAACAGTTTTGTTGTCCGCAAAAAGAAAATAGAAAATTAATATTGTCTTGAATTACGTCACATCGTCAACTTTTTATTCTGATCCTTACAACACGGGCGCTGAGCAAAATAAGAAATAAAAAAATAAAAAGTCAGAAAATAAAAAAGAGTAAAAATGTTTAAAATCTTAAACATTCTGTCTGTTAATAATTATATACTTTATATACTTGATAATTTTAGCCTGGTTTTTAATTAATAGTATAATCATACGATCGTATTTGATTGTTTTGGGGAATATTTTTAAAAACTTATTTATTTGTTTATTTATTTATTTATTTGTTTGTTTGTTTTGTTTGTTTACTTACTTATTTTAACTTTTTTGCATTTTTTGCATTATTTGTACATTATTTATAGCATTTTATCTGTTTATTTAATTATTGCAATTGTAGTTTTTATTATTTTTATTATTATTATCATCTGTCTTTTTTATTACTATTTGCTGCTCTTGTAATTGTGGTAGTAGTTTTGACTGTTCTAATCGCTAACATAATAATAATAATAATAATAATAATAGCAATAGCAATAGCAATAGCAATAATAATAATAATAATAATAATAGAAACCGTGAAATTGTTCAAAGAGATAGCAAGTGCATAACCTTTCAGAACGGAAAAAGAAAATAAAGAGATTATTATATTTGTCATAACGCCAGAGGGAACGGCCATATTAATTAGAGATTACTTAAAGCAGAAAGACAAAATAGATCCATTTTCTAAATTAGGTGAAACTACGGCATCTTCGGGCTGAACTATTTATGATTTAAGTACCTTATTCTCAAGCCATTAAAGCTCTGTGTATATGTGGTATGTATGTACGTACGTGTGTATGTTGTGTGAATATGTATGTATGTATATATATGATATATATGTGTGTGTGTGTGTATGTGTGTGTGTCTGTGTGTCTGTATATATATTTGTGTTTATAGGTAGGTAGGTATGTATTACGTACTTACATAGATATATAAATATAAGTACATCCACACATGCAGTTAACCAGTAAGATGACAGATAGACAAGCAGACAGACATGCAAATCTGTTTATGCATATACGCTCACATATATACACACATATACATAAATATATACATGCGTTCGTGCACATTCATGTATATATATATTAAACCAGTTTATATATTAAACCAGTTTACGTATATAATTATTTGCACCAAAGTCTTCTGTAATTGAAAAAAAAAAAAGATTTTCTTTCACGACCGTTCTAAAACGTTTAATGTCTGAAAAAGTACCTAAATTAAGTTGCAGTTTAACTCACCACATCTCAAGTTGCTCCTCAACACATTCATCAGAGAAGGACGTTTTTTTTTTTTTTTTTCAATTAAACTATCATGTTTTTTCCACGTCGCTTTCATTAACTGCTACATGAATTTGACCTTTTATTGACGTCTTCTGTAGAATCATTCAGTCATTCGATCTCTCGGCAGTATGTTAAATTCAAAACCAGGCACTTTTTTTTTTTTTTAAAAGCTATGCCGTCTTGTTGCACTCGAGTTTCAGCCTGGCTTAGTTTACCAAAACCAGCTGAGTGTGATAGATTGAATGCGTGTCGTTTCTAATACAGCTGGATGCACTGAATGTAATCGGAGCCAAATTAAAAAAGGTAGCTGAGAGAAATAGAGAGGGGGTAAAAAAAAAAAAAAAAAAAAAAAAAAAGAGAGAGTGCAAAATTAACAGAATATCGAACACAGGTTTCAGAAATAAGTGCGTTATAGCAGACGTCTGATTTAAACAAGAACATTCACTTTTTTCATCTATGGTTTTTTTTTTTTTTTTTTTTTTTTTTTTTTTTTTTTTTTCTATTTTTTATGTCTAATATAAATTTATTCGAGTGTTGAATATAAAACATTTTTCAGAGGTTATTTTGGTGCAAAATGCAAGGAGGACTACCAGAAGGCAGAAAAAGTATTTCAAAGTTTTTAATTTAATTTTTATTACAATAAAAAAAAAAAGTATTAAAAAATATTTACTTATATTGCCACTACTACTCCTGCCTATTATTAATATTATTACCTCTACTAGTATTGCTACACTACTACTACTACTACTACTACTACTACTGTTACTACCATTACTGTTACTACTACTACTACTCTACTGCTACTACTACTACTACTACTATTACTATCACTACTATTGCTATTACCACTGTTACTGCCACTACTACTGTTGTTACTACTACTACTATTACTACCATTACTATTACTACTACTTATATTATTACTACTACAAGTACTACCATCACTACTACTACAACTACAACTATTGCTACAACTGTTATTATTACTCCTACTACTGCTAAAACTACTACTATTATTACTGCTATATCTGCTACTATCAATACTTTAAAATGGAATTTGAAATGCATTTATTTTTCCCTTTATTATTTACCATAAACGGTAATGGCACAACGGTTGAGTTTTGGCCTCGGACTTAAAAGCATGATCGATCCTTTCTGCTGGTCTGTTTTGAGGAATATGCTTTCCTGTATCTTCGGAAGGTGGATTATTAAATATCCTTAGCTTTCAGCCGACAAGAGAACCCACAGCGGGTTTCCTTTCTCACAGGCATCATAAAAACATACATAAATTTAAGTTCCGCTGTCGACATGTCAATAATTAAATTTATGTTGATTCATTTCGTTTGTCAAGAGACGCTTTTGCTTGCTTGTTACAAATTAGTATGTTAATCTTAAAATCAAATTAACGTGGTGCAACAAATAAAATCTCGTAAAAATTCAGATTCTGAAATCTCTATACGATCCACCAAATACTCCAAATCGTAAATATTTCATCTCTTTTTTCAAACCAATGACGGGGTTGTTTCACCCGTTACGCTGAAGAGATTCTGTTTAAGTAAATTTGTTAGACTGGTCACTTTTAACTGGTTAATATTTATCAAATGATAATTCGCTTCAGTAATTTAATACGTAAATATGTACAGATCGATGCGGTCTTTGATTTACATCAATATACATATAATGTAAAGAAAAATAACTTAGGAAACTGCAATTCTAGCTGAAAAAAAAAAAAATATATATATATATAAAAAAAAAAAAAAGATTATTAATATCAGATGTTCGTATGATGATGCTACTTTTCCGCGTCAATCATTATAAAGCTGTGACATAGATTTAATAATAAAACAATACATCATACCCTAAGAGATAATTATTATATTCCATGGTTTTATGATACAGATCGTGTGTCAAAACTAAACGCAAAGGTAGTTTATCACGGACGAAATTGCCATAGAATTTAATGACATTCATTTCACGTTAGTTATGTTATCTGTTCATTGCTCATAAATCGTTTTGCTATACATTTTATACTAATTTATTGTCGATTTTGTTGATGGTGATCTTGACATAGGCTTTTCTGGGATGGGGTTGTTTGATTCGTGGCTTGTTCTGAGGGAATTAGGCATGAAATTGTCAATTTTTCAAAAAATAAATTGCAAAATATATTCATATTTTTTATTTTTTTTTTTTTTTTTGTTGTTGTTGTATCTAGTTTTTTTTTTCTCTCTTTCTTTTCTCTTCTTTTCGTTATTATTATTATTTTTATTATTATTACTATTACTACTATTAGTACTACTACTACTACTACTACTACTACTACTACTACTATTATTATTATTATTATTATTATTATTATTATTATAAATGTTATGACATTTATTCTTCTTCTTTATTAATACATATATGTTTGGGGATTTTTTTTTTTTTTTTATTTTTTGTTTTGTTTTTTTTTTTCTTTTCTTTTCTTTCCTATTTATTTAATTTTCTTATTATTATTATTACTAATGTTTGGGGGTTTTTGGGGGGGCTTACGTTTTTTTTATGTCAGCGTTAAGTCGTTCTTCCTTTTCAACTAGAATCCTCTACTGTTCCCACGGTTACCCCTAGCAGTTTGATTCGTGTTATCTGTAACAGCTCTCAAAACGTTTCAGTTTGTCATAACCATATGCCGCGACAAATAAATAAAAATAAAGCCTTATCTACGAATTATTAAGGGACTCAAGAACTGATTCACTTGTTAGCGACATCTCTGAATCTAAGAAGACAAATTCCGTGACTGCTATGAAATAAATAAAAAGAAAGAAATTGAGACTGTTGTTTAAAAACAAGACAGCTATTAAAGGAACGTAAAATAACGCAACACACTTTTGATTATACTGCAGTTATTGCCATCACTATTACTATTACTATATGTATTATTACTTTTACTTCTACTGCAACCAGTACTGTCTGCTACTACTGTTACTACTGCCAACTACCACTACTAGTACGACCACTACCATTACTGCAAATATTACTGATATTAACTCCGTTACTATTGTTGCTATTATACTTCTACTACTACTATAACTGATACCACTACAAATACCACTGTTTCTACTACTGCTACTACTGTTTTCACTACTATTAATGCTACTGTCATACTACTTTTATTACAATCACAACTACTACTATTCTAGAATTTCTACTAATTTTACAACTACTACTATCAATACTTTCACTATTCCTGCTACTGTTCTACAATTCGTGCTACTAATACTATTCCTACTACTACCACTATTACTACTACAGCTAATACCACTACAACAACAACTACCATTCTATTATTACGTCTACAACTACCATGAATACTATTACTATTACTACAGTTATTACAACCATTACCGTCACAACTATTACGTCTACTGCAACAACTATCAAAGTTATTACTACTTCTACTACTGCTACTGCTACTACTACTACTTCTTGTATTATTACTGCTGCTGCTACTGCCATTTCAACAGCCGTTGTGGTAATAGTAACAATACTAGCAGTAACAGCATCTAAATTATAAATTACATTTTTTTCCTTCCATGTCTTCCTTTTTTCTTTTAGCATCATTTAGTTTATATACTTATATATATATATATATATATATCAGTGCGTTTGCAACATAATTTATTCATAATTATTAATAAAATTGATTTTTCTTAGTGTAGGGTTATCTATTGTGATTAAAGTGAAATTTGCTGGAAGAAATGTAACGTAATATTTAGCCTCTTTCCCTGAGTATTTTTCTTAACGATCGCAATTACCATTTGTTAAATATCATCTTTCAAATAACTTCTTAGTACAAATATCTGCAAAAACAAAAACATGCTTTATTACAGATGTAGAAAACATGCAAGCGTACATATATTCAGAGACACAGACAGACACACACACACATACACACATACACACACATACAGACAGACAGAGAAACAAAGACACACATACACACACATATATATCTGTCTGCCTGTGTATATGTATATATGTATACATACATATATACACACAAATAATGTGGATAGATGGATAACTTTATTTTCTATGAGACATATAAATATATTTTTTATATCTAAAATCCAAATATATAAAATTCTCATAAAACGATGAAAACTGAATCAGCCAACGTTCTTTCTAAAATTCAATAGGAATTTTTTACTTCTTTCCTTTTATTCTTCTTCTTTATTTATTTTCACTTTTTTTTTTTTTTTTTTTTTTTTTTTTTTTTTTTTTTTTTTGTTAATATAAATACTTTTTTCTTTTTTTATATATTTAACATATTTTTGCAGCCCTGTTTCTATTGAATATTGTCTAAATCGTGTAATCCCCACAGCATGCTCTAATAATTATTCGATTAAGAAAACATCAACATAAATGACACAGCTTTCTTCTAAATGTTGTAGGATTGAAATTAAGTCTTATGTTGATCTGTGTACAGAACTTTAAAAAAAACAAAATTAAAAGAAACAAAAAAGAAATTGCAAACTGTATGTGTCAATATAACAAGGAAATGAAAGAAAAAAAATTAATTTAAAAACTGGACTATTTTATTTGATTTTATTTTTTTTATTTTTTATTTTTATTTTTTTTTTTTTTTTTTTTTATATAATTTATTTTAAGTTGATATTATTATATATTATTTTTGTATCATACGAGCATTAATTTTCTTAGAAAGAAACTTCCCCGTTGTTGTTCATAGCAAATTACAAAAGCAATATCAAACGTATCCGTTTTATTATTTTTTATTATTTGTATGTGCTGCTGTGTATATTCGTGTGCGTATGCCTGTGTGTGGTGTGTATGTGTGAAAGTGTTCGTGTATTAAGTCGATTATATGCATTTAAAATCAATCCAGAACATTGTGTTTTAATGTCTTTCAGTTACAGTTGTATCTCAGTTCGACATAGTATAGTTGTCTTTATCACATTTAACTGAGTAAAGTTAATTTTTAAAAATTTAAAGCTTTATTTTTTAATATTTTTCATTTTATTTTATTTTATTTTATTTTATTATTTTGTATTAATTATTCTTGTTGATTCTATTTTATTCTTTCTTTCCTTCTTTTTTTTTTTGTTATTATTATTTGAGTATGCGTTTTATTTCAAAGCTATAGTTTACTTTGATGTTCTGTATTTCTGTCACCTTTATTTTCATACAAAACAGTTAAGTGTTAACACAATGCATAGTGCGATGAATGGCTAAAAAATCTATAGTCTAACATAATTAATACATAAACACACTCAATGTGATAAATGAACTGACTTGAATATTCTCAACAGAGCCCAAATAGTATTAAATTCACAACGATAAATGAACGTTACGGATACTGAATATGTAACTAATCCGAAAAGAAAAGGTTTATGCGACCGAATAATATTTTAAAGTCTGTAACATAACAGTACAGTTAAGAGTGTAAAAGTCAATATACTAATTGCTTTAATGTACATGACACTGCATTATGATTTATGCAGCGTTTTCAATTAGGTGTAAATGTTAAATGTCAAAAAAATAATAACAGTAATACGCATTTCTTGATTAATTTATATAATCATTTAGTAATACAGATTTTTAAAAAAAAAAAAAAAAAATGGTTTTTTTTCTCTAATTTTTTTCCTCTTTAAAGAAAATATGATTAATTTAGTATTATTTATGTACCTAACACAAGGTTATGTTCTTATTTTTTATTATTCAATTAAAAAAAAAAAAAAAAAAAAAGTAAATTGTCAAGTAGATTTTAATGCAATTTCCGTAATCTTAATTATTTACGATAATGTACGATTACTTACGAAGTAATGACGCAAAGTGTATTGTGCGGTCACATTAATGGCTTGTATCTACAATGTGTTCATCTCTTCTGTTCTGAACTGTGCCAGAAAACCTTTGATCGTCAAAACAAAAACGTCAACACAAAACGTTCTGCACCGTAACGTAGATAATTGGATGGCGTATAACGACTGAACCGTAAACACGTTAAAATTAATTTTAATGACAACGTTATTCAATTGATTATAAATGATTAATGAAATGATTATCAAAGAATATGAATTTTAGGCGCTCTCTCTCTCTCTCTCTCTCTCTCTCTCTCTCTCTCTCTCTCTCTCTCTCTCTCTCTCTCTCTCCTTCGTCAACATACCTGTGAAAGAATCTCAGATAATCATTAAACAAATGAATGTTTATCATGAAACTGGTTTTTGTTGTTGTTGTTTTTTTTCTTCAGAATGTATCTAACACGACAGCACAGTGATTATCATTATTTCGCTAAATTACTGAGTTGAAAAGGGATTTGCTGGGAAACAACAGAAGGTCAAAAGCATCGATATTATCATTTGAAAAAGAGAAACAAACAAAAAAAAGAAGAAGAAAAGAAAAAGAAGATTATATATGTGTAGATGAATTATTCTCAGGTAAATCGATTACGCACTACACCTTGAAGTAATTAACTGTCTGATGAAGAAGAATTAATGCAGTAATCGAAAAACATATTTTTTGTCAGTCGGGCATAGTGCATAGAAGATATCGAATTTCTGAAAAGTGGAATAATAAAAAAAAGAAATAAAAGAAAGAAAGAAAAAATTAAACTGACTGATTAAACAGACAGAGAGAAAAAGATGGAGAAAGATAGATAACATATAGATATATAGAGAGAGAAAGACATGTAGGTAGGTAGGTAGGTTGGCAGGTATGTTGGAAGTAGGTAGCTAGATAAACATATATACATACAGTGATAGACATATGCATAAATATATATAGATACAGACAGTCAGGCAGACAGAGAGACAGACAACACAGACAGACAGAGCAGTAACTAAGACAGAAAGGCAAAAATACAGTCGCTCGTACTTCTAAACAAGTAATCGTTAAAAGTTTGTTGTTGTTTTTTGTGGGTTGTTTTTTTAACAGAGGCCACTGTAAGATACTTAATTATAATATATTAGATGAAAACCAACATTATTTGGTTTAGTTAACATTAAACAAATGTAGATCTGGAAAATGTTGCGCTGAGCAGCCAGACATTAAAATAAACAGCAGCTGTGATTTATTAGTTTCTGGTAGTCGTAAAACAATGTCACTTTTTTCTTAAACGACAAAATGGTCATATCGCCTAATTGTATTAGTAATATATTAACCAGTAAGCCAAACATATACACACACACACACACGGAGACACAGACACAGACACAAACACACACATGTAGATGAACGCTCACATATCCATCTTCACACACATCTGCACATACACACACACACACTCATACACTTGTACACACATACACATACATATACATATATACATACAAACATACATGTATACATATATACGCACATACATACGTCCATCATATACGCATATACATATAGACAGATATAAATAGACACACACACACACACACACACACACACCGTATCTTTACATGAGTTGTATAGCTACCAATTTATATATTTGTGCAATTCTTTTTCCAAAAATATCCATAAAAATTAAACCAATTAAGGAAAAAAAAAAACTACCTAATAATAAATTTAAAAAAAAATAGAATAAAAAAAAATAAAATAACATTTAATTTACCCAGGTCTGCAGGACACATTTGGTAAGCGTCCGCTACAGCGGAAAACACTACAGATAAACTGCAACACTGTCAAGGAAAATAAAGTACGTAATTAACAACTTTGAAAGAGCTTATCGCTCTCTCTCTCTCTTTCAATACAATGAATAGTTCTAAATGCTTTTAGGCCGACTGTGATCTTTCCGAATTAATCCGTTTATATGAAACACTACTTTTACAGTAATGGAAATAACAAAAGCAAAAATAAGGGAAAGTGAAATGCTGATGTTTATATTTAATTGTTGGTGGGGGTTTTTCTTCTTTTTTTTTCTTTTTTTTTTTTCTTTTTTTCTTTTTTTCATGACAGAAAAGCCTAGTCTTGATGTTTGTATGATGTGTGATTTAGTGGATTTCTATTAAAATTTTTTTATTTATGTGGGTTTTGTACCCTGGACTTTCAATGTCTATATTTATTTTATGTTTTTGTTTATTGTCACTGATGCTGTTGTTATAATGCATTGTCGTTGTTAAAAACTATCTTTAATAAAACAAAACCTAGATACTCTTCTGAACCATTCGACAATCTTTGTTTCTTTAGGATATATATATATATATATACAGTGAGAGAGAGAGAGAGAGAGAGAGAGAGAGAGAGAGAGAGAGAGAGAGAGAGAGAGAGAGAGAGAGAGAGAGAGAGAGAGAGAGAGAGAGAGAGAGAGAGAGATTATATAAACAGTTAAACATTAACACATCCTATTTAGACATGAAATTTAACGCAATAGTTCTGATCGCCTTCTGACGAGTACGTTTACTGAATGTTCGCACAATCAATCAACTCCATAACCACCATGTTAATGAGCCTAACGATACAGTAATAATAAAAAAAATATATG
>CM022669.1:16342671-16365171 GCA_012295275.1 Chrysomallon squamiferum
CATACTTCTCATTAAAACATTATAATAAGCGATTTTTGTCCTCAAAATTGCTTAAACTGGGATGTAGGTGTATACGTGTAATTTAAACATTTAATTCTGACATTTATCAATTTTTGACGGTGTTTATCCGCTGACACGATGCCACCTCGTACTCTAAGATAATGTAAGTGGGTAATTAATTTAATTTAAATAATCATCACTGTCATTTCGACTAGGTCTCGCGGAGGCTTACTTTCTAGCTTACACAGTGAGGTGAAATGTGAAATTAATGGGGTTAATTTCGGATGAATGAGTGAAACAATGATTTTTTTATTTTTTTTTTTGACAGAAAACTGATGGATATATAGAAAGAGAGGCAGAGACAAAAAGACAGGCAGGCAAAGGGACAAATAGGCAGACAGACAGACAGACAGAGAGGCACACTGACAGACAGATTAATAATTACTAGAAGGTATCATACCTACCAAAAATGTCTGTGATTGCTAAATGAGCAAGGAAGCCTGAAGGAAAAACTAACAGATTAGTTGTTGTCTAAAAAAACAAAAAGCCTTTAATCCTGTGACCAGAATGAGAAGAAGATTACAAAGCAAACCGTGGACGATAGATGATCATACAGTATGTTGTTTTTCTGGCAACATCTCATAATATTCTATTACAGTTATCATGTACATGGAAAGGACGCAACGAGCATATGCATTTAGTGAGAAAAAACCCACAAAACTATTTATTTTTTAAGGGTAATCTTTATTCGTTCAAAAAACAAAGACAGCTTTTTCATGCATTTTCAGCTTCTGAAAGAAAAAAATAGAATTAGTCATAAGAACATAGATCGTGTTTCATTTTTTTCTTTTCTTATTGTTTTCCTAATGTTTAAATATATGTATATATATATTATTTTTAATTATTTTCAAAAAGCACATTGTTTGTTGTTGTTTTAGTAATACAGCTCTTATTACTGCTATTATCACTACTGTCATAGTACCAGTGCTAATACTACAGTAATAATAATAGTAATAATAATAATAATAATAATAATAAAATAATAGTAGCAGTCACAGTTGCTATTACAACTAGTAGTACTACTATTATTATCATCATCATCATCATCATCATCATATTACTGACATTACTACTACTACTACTGCTGCTGCTACTACTACTACTTCTATTACCACCACTACTACTACTACTACTACTACTATCATCATCATCATCATTATCATCAATATTATCATGACTGTTACCATTTCATGGGTCTCAAAATCTTCAGCTGCTCACATAATGCTTCAGGAGGGTCGATGATGGTGTTGACAAAATTGCGAATAAACGTTCCCTGAAAAGTCCCACATCCCTCGACTTGTGTCGCCACATACCAAGCAATACAGGCTCTGTACTCGTACACCGCTCTGTGGTAAACAGAATAAACACAGAAACAGAACTCTATGTATGTGTGTGCGCGCGTGCGTGCATGTGTACGTTTTACTTGGTTTTTGTTAAGTGTGGGGCGTATGTGTGTGGGGGGTGAATGAGGGGGGTAAGTGCGTGCATGTGCAGTTTGACTGGGGATTCTCTTTATGTTTATACGTGTTTTGTGTGTGTGAGTGTGTGCGTGCATGTGTGCGTTTGACTGTTTTCTGTGTAGTATGTATGTATTTGCGTGCTGTTATATGTATTGATTTATATTATATTGTTTCATATTTTGTCATATTTTAAAAATTATATGAATACTCACATAACAACCAAAAGTTAATATATATATATATATACATACATACATACATAGATACATAAAACTAGTAATAATAAAAGAAAAATGAAAATCTTACTCGCAGGACAGAAAGGTTAAGCGAGTCGTGCAGTGTTCAATAGCGAGCACCATGGCTTTGTTTTCCCAGCAGTCCATGGACGACTCTAAAACTGTAAGAATAATAAAAGAAGTCGTAACACAATATCTCTGAAATAAAAATAATTAATTAGTAACGTTACTTCTGTGTAAAGTATGTTCACTGTCCCCTTAATACAATGTAAATATTTATTAGGTGTGTATAGATCTATATCTATATCTGTCTATGACATCTGTATGTCTGTCTGTCTGTTTGTCGTGTCTGTCTGTCTATATAGTGAACATATTTTTCATAATAATAATAATAATAATAGTAATATACAGAGAGGATCTCTCTCTCTCTCTCTCTCTCTCTCTCTCTCTCTCTCTCTCTCTCTCTCTCTCTCTCTCTCTCTCTCTCTCTCTCTCTCACACACACACACACACACACACACACACTCACACACAAACACAGTTTTTTTTTTCAAAACACCTTGTAAATTACCTTGTCTGTTTGCACAGAAATAATTTCTGACGAACACAAGTACATTGGGATTTCTCGTGATGAAGAAACTGTCGCAAACACCGGCTTGTAAACACTTCTCATCCAAATAATCTTCACTGAAACACAATGACAGAAATAACATTTGATGACATTAATAATGATGACGATGATAAGATAAGATAATGATAACAATAATAATAATAATAATAATAATCATTACCATCATAAATTCTGATTAATTAATAAATAACCTAAAGAGTTTTTATTTTATTTATCTTTATTATTTTTATCTAATCCTCCCTCTCTCTCTCTCCCCTCTCCCTCTCTCTCTCTCTCTCTCTCTCTCTCTCTCTCTCTCTCTCTCTCTCTCTCTCTCTCTCTCTCTCTCTCTCTCTCTCTCTCTCTCTCTCTCTCTCTCTCTCTCTCTCTCTCTATCTATCTCTATCTATCTCTCTATCTATGTATTAATCTAGTATATATCCTGTGATTTCATCAGTCCATTCATTCATCTGTTATCGCTCTGTCTCTCTAACTATCCTACCGTCTGTCTTTCCGTCACTACACCCAGTCTTTCTGTTATCTGTCTCTTTGTCTGACTGTTTTTAACTGTCTACATCTACGTCTGTCTGTCTGTTCGTCTGTTTGTCTGTCTACTATAATTACTTACGCGCAAATCATATCAAGGAATGACGATTTTGCTATTTCAGTAAAATCAGCATCTGAAATTGCCCTGAGAATGGGAGTCATCTTTTCTCCACACGTGGGATGGTCGCAAGAGACTTGATGTTCTGTGGGTTCAATCACTGTGGTCTCATTGACCTGGTGTGTGTCATCGTGGACATCTCGTTTGATGAAGATGCCACCATGGCACAAGCCTGGTAAATAATGTTATCGTGAAAATGGGTTTCAAGGATGAAGTGGGAATAAAAGAGAGAGAGGAGGAGTAATAGTAGGAGTAGTAGCAGTAGAGGTAATAGTAGTAGTAGAAGTAGTAGTAGTAATAGTAATAGTCGTAGTAGTAGCAGTAGTCACTGTAGTAGCAAAAGAAGTAGCAGTAGAAGCAGTAATAGTAGTAGTAGCAACAGTAGTAAATGTAGTAGCTGTGGTAGTAGTAGTAGCAGTAATAAAGTAGTAGCACTCATTGTAGTAGCACTAGTAACAAAACAAGTGGTAGTAGTAGCAGTCGTAGTTGTAGCAACAGTAGTAGTGGTAGTAATAGCAGTAGCAAGAGTAGTAGTGCTAGTAGTAGTAGTAGTAGTAGTAGTAATACAAAACAAAATATGATATAGCACAATACAGTGCAATACAGTCCAACATAATACAACATAAATAATATAATATAATATAAAATAATATAATATAACATAACATAACATATCAGTAGTGGTAGTAGTAAAAACAGCAATAGTAGTAGTAGTAGTAGTAGTAGTAGTAGTAGTAGTAGTAGTAGTAGTAGTAGTAGTAGACAGTTAAACAGTGTATTGTTATCCATACAATTACAATTATGGAAAAATTAAACGCAGATTTGTTAAAATTTGGATAGATACACAGCCAGATATATGAGCATGTATATATCTATTTATGTATGCATGTACATATATTTCAGGTTTCACAGACAAGCAGAGATTAAAGTGTACTGTAATTCTAAAACGTAATCTTCATCTTACCTATCAGAAACAGACAGGAGAGAAAACACGAAAAATTCATATTACACGTCCTTAAACAGTCAAACAGATTCAGGAATACATGCATGTTTGTTTTTACTGTTGATTTTATTCATTTATAAGTGCTGGGTAAATGGTCCTGTTCAGTTTTCTAACGTACTTAGAATGTTTGTCATTTCCTGCACTTTGTTCCCACGACAAAAACAGGAACAAAAATCTGCTAATGCACGTATAATTTATAAAGTAATTTAACCTCGAATTCCGTAAATAAAAGTGATGTTGTTGTGATAAATAAATAAATAAATAGGTTCAATTAAATGAGAAAGACAGACAGACAAACAGAGACAAAGAGAGAGAGAGAGAGAGAGAGAGAGAGAGAGAGAGAGAGAGAGAGAGAGAGAGAGAGAGAGGGAGAGAGAGAGAGAGAGAGAGAGAGAGAGAGAGAGAGAGAGAGAGAGAGAGAGAGAGAGAGAGAGAGAGAGAGAGAGAGATTTTTCTCGCAGCAGACGTCAAAAAATGTGTTTTTTTTTTTTTTAAAATATTTAAAACATCAGAGTTAGTCTGTTTAAAAAATGTGTTATATATGAATTAGAAGCATCACACTGACATGATTATGATAATGTTATATAAATATTTATAAACATATAGATGGATAAAGAGACTTAACTTATTTATAGTTCTGTTTGTTCTCGCTTGAAACAGAAGAAGAAGTTCAAACAATAGGTCTATAGCATCATCAATAAACAGTGGATAAAAATATTCGTTGATTTTAACTGAATGGTGATATAGATACGTTTATTTTAATATTTTATTTTACTGTTGTTTTTTTTTTTTTTTGCTTTTTTTTTTTTTGTTGTTTTTTTGATGATGATGATGATGATGATTTAATGATAAAACAACAATTAAACAAAACATTTTCGTTTTAACATTAATAAATGTTCAGTTTTTTTATACTTTCAACTTTAATTCTAACAGTTAACGTTCAAACAATAATTACATAATTACATGAATAATCAAGTGCAAGAACAAAAATAATTTCGTTTATTTTAGCTTTTTTAGAAATTTATTCGTGTTACCTTCTCTCTTCTATCTCTCGCCCTGTCTCTATATCTGTTTGTTTATATATTTATCTATCTGTCTATATATACATACAGTCTCTTTATATATTTAAAACTCTGTTTTTTTCTAATTTTTATATCGTTTTATATATTTATCGGTCTATATGCATGTGTATTGTGTTGGTATAGGTGTGGGTATGGGTGTGTGTTTGGATATTATGCGTATGTATGTATGTATGTGTGTGTGTCACAGACTGGTTGATTGATGGATCTTACAAAATATTGATAGCTAAAGATCTCTGTGGACTATTGTCAGCCATTGATAGAATAAAGCCGTTTAACTTAGGAAATATTCTATAGAATCATATTCACGATCCATTCTCCATAATTTATACATGAGATCTGTATTTAAATTATTGCTGATTATATTAATTTAAATCCGTGAAAACAAGCAATTATAGAATCAGTACAGGAACATAGGACTTTAGTGTTTACAATCATTTTTTATATTACGTTCCGTAGAACCACAATAACCTAGGAATTACAAAACCGAAACAAATATCTGTTTCAATTTCGTCGCGTTTATTAACATGTATCTTCATTTTGTCAGCTTTTTGTCACGGCCATTTACTCAACATTCGACACGACAGAGAGAGAAGAGAAACTGGAGATGAAGACTGTAACGAAGAGTGTCGTAGAAAGGCAACCCCAATAGTTGAAAAAATTACCATGCTTGATACTGTGGGTCTTGCCAGTTCTGCCTTCCTTGCTACGATCTGCGAGTGAGTATGTTACTGTGTTTTCTATAGCTTTACTTATCCATCGACTGTAATCAGTCACTCTATTTCTTGCTTCTCCAGCCAGTAACCACTGCAGCTTTATCAAGTACCGTGGTATGTGCTGTCATGTCTTCTGAAACGTGCGTGTAAAGAATCGTTTGACAATATTTTAAAACGATTGTATCAATGAGTGCGACTCTATCACTTCGTATGTGATGCAGTTGTTTTTCTCGTTACTAGACTCTTATTGAAATGAGGCAAAAACATTTAATCGCCGAGCGGAGTGGGACAAAAAAAAAAAAATTGGGCGAGGCCATAGGACGTTATTGTTTCTATCGGAATAGAAATTTATATCTAAAATTTATAAAGAAATTTATTATTAAAAAGAAAAAAAAAAAAAAAAATGAAAAATCGTCAATTTCGGTATGATGCACTTATGGTAATTATGAAGAAGAAGTCTAAATGTATTCTGCATTCTTCCAAATTAAGCTTCATTTATTAACTGTCGTCAAATTTTATTTTGATAAAGAAGTATAACAACAAAAACAATACAGTCTTAAAATACCTGCGTTCTGCTGTGTGTGTCGCATATAGACCGAATCTGTCGGCTCTAAAATTTCTTCCAGTGTCAAAAAAAAAAAAAAAAAAAAAAAAAACCAAACATTCCGCCGTGTACGCCATGACGTCACTACTTCATTTTCAAAATGGCGGCATCCAAACGTTTTGTAACAGTATCATTTTATTATTGTATTTCATTATAAACGACGATAGGTCGCCTCAGACAATAAAATAATAACATAGATGCATAAAATGTTTTTTTTATTATTATTATTATTAGACTGCTTATTCCACATGTATACTTCAAATCTCCGATTAAATTCTTTAATTCAGAGAGAACTACTTTGGAGGCGTCTGCAACAACACGTGCAAGGGTATGGCGAACAGCGACAACGACAGCCCATTCTTGTATATCCGGAATTATATGTGTGCTAACCGTCACAGTAAGTCAGCTATTCTTATTGAGACAGATAAAAGAGAAATATTACTTTCACTGAAATTACAGGAGTCGTCCAGCTTATTTGTTGCATCTCTGTATGTAGACAGACAAAACAGACCCATACACAGACAAACATACAGACAGGCAGAAGGAGAAAGAGGAAAGATACATGGAAAGTAATATGCCCGCAACCACATGCACACACACACACACACACACACACACATACACACACACACACTCATGTAATTACATACATATACACATGGAAAAACACTTATACATACGTACATATGGACACGCATAGCAATGTAGATACGTAGATGTGACATAAGTATAAATGGAAATATTACTGTATTCCTGTATTACAGTGTTGGAGACTTCGATGGCGTGCTGGAGGAAAGATCCTGTGAATAGAGCTTTCGAAGTTTGCAATGTTAGAAAACCCAGCTCATCGGTCTGCCAGTAAGTATTTTCATAACAATAAGAGACAAAGACATAGACACACACACACACACACACACACACACAACAAACACACCACACACTCACAACAAACATATATGCACACATTCACACATATATAAATACACACAGACATACACACATAATAGACACACATCAGAAACACATACACACAACATACATATATAACATACACATACACACTCACAAATAAATTAATGAATGAGTAATTTACTACATGAAAAAGAAAAATCGCCTGTTAGCTCTCAGTAATAAAGGAATTAAACTGTGTATGTCTGCATGTATGTATGAATGCATGCATGTATACATATTCATTTATTCATTCATTCATTCATTTATTTATTTATTTATTTATTTATTTAATTGTTCAGCAATCACTACATCGAATGGCTAGATAAGATGACTAGATAAATTTCTATACTATCTGGTTCGAATAGTTAAGTTTAACTATTAACCCTTATTACTGTCTTTTAATGATGGATGGTCTGAACTTCTCTGAGTCGGGTCATTCTCAGCTTCACAAGGACAAAGTTGATATCTTATGACATTAACGAGGTATTCACTCTATACATAGCATGCACATACATACAAGCATACGTAACTATTTACATTTGTATAATTATTTATTTGTGTATATCAGTGTGTGTCTTTTTGTCTGTATGATAGAGCATTAATGTGTATGATGTCTTACTGTGTCTTTATGTGAATGTAAATCTTCATATGTGTAGTACTGAATATTAATCCATTATTTTGAAGTTTTTCTGGGATTTTTATTTATTTATTTTTTGTTTATTTTATTTTATTTTATTTTATTTTATTTTTATTATTTTTATTTTTATTTTTATTTTTATTTTTTATTTTTTTATTTATATCATCATCATCATCATCATTATTATTGTAATCATATTTACTACTGTTATATTCCTATTGTTATTATTGTTGTTGTTGTTGTTGTTATAGGCTTCAGAACTGTGTACTATGCTACATACGAAGTATCGAAGGATGCGGAGAAACTCAAGCAAGATTCTTCAAAGATCTGTTTGCGTTCATGTCCGGTAATCAACAATGTAACGAAGAGAAATAAGGTCAGAAAGCAAAAGTCTTGTAAAAATACTTTAATATTACTAACTTAACATTGAATATCATCTTATATTGGTTTCCAGATTGACGTAAATAGGCAAATAATAATAATATTAAATTGTATTTCAGAACGTATGCGTTGATAAGCGATTTAAGAAGTTACTATTATTATTTAATTATAATGATTTAGAATGTAACCTGTTGAGCTGAGATAAGGAAAAAAGTGTTATAAATTCTTATAAATAATAACATATGATTTATTTATTTATTTACCATACGTCTATCTTAAATTATACTTCTTCCAGATTAAATGTAGTAATAATAATGCATCTTAATCACCCTTCATTTACCAAATAGAATTATTTATACAATACTTTATTTCTTGTTTCAATTATTTGTATTAATTTTGTAATGTAAAATGCTTGGCAGTGATAATATTTTAATAGTGACATTTCTTTCAAATGCCTTAACTCCTGTAACAAACTTTTCATTTACGTGTCATATTAATTATTTTGTTTTTATATAAACGATGACGCTGTTCATTTTGTTTTTGTTTTCAGAAAAACGAGAGTATGATACAGCTATGCATCTTGAAGATATACAAGTAACCAGCTAAATAAAATTAAAATACTCACCAACCGTGCCATAATTATTACTATTATTTGTTTTTGTTTTTTTTAAATAAACTGACACAACATATGATATGTCTAATTTCAGTGAAAACGTGTTTTGTTTTTATTTTAAAAATTAGTTCTGTTGATGATTGCTTATTGCTAATTTACCTCGTTATTATTTTATTATTATTATTATTATTATTATTATTATTATTATTATTATTATTATAAGTTTGTTTTATTTTCTTGTTGTTTTTAATGCTCGTTGTTGTTTGGCGGTTCTTGATCGTCTTTATTCACCTCATTGCTATTTACTCTAAGGTATGATTTTCAGAAGTGGCCGAACCAAATAATAATAATAATAATGTGTGGGGTTTTTTTTTGTTGTTTATTTTTTAAATAGGAAGAAAGAAAGAAAGAAAGAAAGAGAAAATGAAAGGAACATGAACACATAGTAATTTGATGCTTTTTATATTAAATTAGTTTGCAGAGTTGCTAACAATATTGTACCGTGTTGTATCTCTGAATATAGATGTAAGATTCCAACAAGATGGGGGTGTATAGTAGACAGTTAGAATGGTTCAAAGATAATAAGAGAGGACATAAAACAACAAAAACGTCTTCTTTCCTTTGTCTTTTCGTTCCCGGAAGGTTGGCAGTATTTTGTTAAACATAACAGGAAGCATACACAGAGCAAAAGCTGATAGTCTAATAATAACTGATATTCCATTTTCATCCATATCTGCTATTTTCGCACTAACTCTGCTGCTGAGGAAAATGATAAATAAAATGATAATCTATTTTTTTTTTTTTTTTTTGTGGCTGACTAATAGATTATATTCAAGTATAAATACATATTCGCAAATGATTTTTGATTGTAGCATCCTCGTCACAAATATCTTTCCCAAAATAACGGTTAACAGTCTATTATTATTATTATTATTATTATTATTATTATTATTATTTGTCTTTACTTTTTTCTTTTAAATAATTTATTTGTTATACGAATACTTTCATTGTGACTATTCAGTTTATTGCATTTTACAAATCGTCATACAGTTAAAAACATTTTATTTTATAATTATTATGTACAATCCAAATGATGCTGAATAGTATTTTTTAATCCGAAATAGTAGTTAACATAATAGTTATTATCACCACAGCAACATTGAATTGATTAATAATAAATATAAACAACGCATTTGTCGAAACAGAATAGGGTTGTCTGCAGCAGGAAGTACTTTTTTTTTTTTTTTTTTTTTTTTTTTTTTTTTTTTTTTTTAAATTAGTAGTCTCGATTAGTTGTAAATGATAAAAATAAATTCTATAATTTCCGCCTGCATCAAGAATGCAGATGTTGTAGGTCTTAGAGGGAATTAATCGTTTAATGGTTTAACAGAAGACAGAATGTCTCGAGAACAAGTCGAAAACCTAAATCAAGCCATAAGATTGACACAGAAACTCAGAGCAAGCGTATCGCGGGTGTTTCAAGATCTTGCAGACGGGTTTGAAAATGTCCAAGCGTCACAGGAAAACGAATCGTCTACATCAACTACAACTGCACAAACTACAGCTACAAGTACAAGATCAACATCAAGCTCTGTTGTTTCGTCTGGATCATTGAACAATTTGCAGAAATCTCTGGTTTTGGTCAATAGTAACTACAGGTAAAAAAATTCAAATTAATTGACACTATCAAAGTATCATAACTATTACATTAGTATTACTACTATAACTGTATAAAGTATAATAAACTGTGAAGTATTTTTCCAAATAATTTAAAACTTCTTATTCCACTCATACGGATTAAATATTTAAAGATTTAGATTTTAAAATAAATTTAGTGTTAATTATTCTAAACATATTATAGTTTAATCAGGCGTTACTGAGGGTCAGGGGATCCTGTGGCCTGTTATCACCCAGGTTTCCAAGTTCCATTCTATAGTTATTCTATAGTATAAATTACAGATTTGAAAATCCAGAGATAGATATAGTAGAATATTATATACACAGTATTTTGTACCTATTAAATGTGAGGTATTTTTGTATGTTGCAGTGAGCTTGAAAAAATTGCCACAACTTTGACACCATCCATCTACACAGCAAACACAGGACATGTCTGTGTGGACCCAGTGGTTGACAGAATGCCAGTCTATTCACAACTTATTCACTCATATAAATGGACAAACAAAGTATACAAATTTTTATTTATTATTTTCATTATCATTTTATTTCAAGTATATATATTTTATTATCTTATAATTATTATTTATTTATATTTATGTACAATCTTCTTTTCTATTTTTTAATTTTATTTTAAGGGCAGCTTTTGGGAGACCTAAAATATTTACTTTTACTTTTTATTATTACGAGAGAAAGAGAGATAGAACAAAAGACAGTTTCGTATTTTTGTCGTAAGTTATTCACTTTATATTTCATATTCAAAATCTATAAAATATCACACTTTTACCATTAGACATTTTATATTACAATTAGTGTGATGTATTTATGAAGTTATATCAGATTTTATTTGCCCGTTGTAGATGTATGAGCATGCAGAGAAAGCATTGTCCATTCTTCAACAGAATTCCCTAAAACGGTCCAGTATCTCTCCTTACAGGACAAATAGGGTCAAAGTTCGGCCCATTTCTTCACCAACAGCTTACCCTCCAAGGTGAGATTACATGATAACTGTCTAATCTTTTAATTTCTGTCAGTGCATTGGCTGGAGGAAAGTGAGTTTTCAAGACTGTTCAATTGTCATGTCAGTTGTTTTACTAATTGTAAAATAAGATTCTGCAGCTTGGATCTGCTGGTAAATGTAACTTGTCACAGCATTCCTGATTTTAATGGATACAGTCAGTTCTTAATACAATAATGCGCTTTTTTTTGAATCTGTGGATTAGATATATAAATAAAGCTCTATATTATATCTTCTTTTTTTTGTAAAAAATAATATCAACACACACACACACATACAGAAACAGAGACAGAAACACACTTGAAGAGAGAGAGAGAGAGAAATGAATAAATGTGGTTTGTAATGTTAATATATACACACACCAACACATGCATATATGTACATATATATATATATATACATACACACCTTTTGTGTATTTTATATGTTTGAATTAATTTTTTTTTTAGTAAAGTTGATGTATTTATTGGGCAGTTAGACAGACAGTTTACAGACTTACAGTTCAGTGTCTCTCGGCCATTGGGAAGCTGCACAGCAGTACAGGTAATTATAGTTATTCTTAATGTGTCGCTGGGGTTTAAAAAGAATCTCGGAATAAAAGGAGGCACTATCACTGTAACCTGATATAATTCTAATGTTGAAATAATTTTTATTATGTACTTTATTATACAGAATACAACAATGGTTAGCATACGATAGGGCTATAAGTCTCTGCTGTACTTTTTTGTTTGAATTTTCTTGTTTATTTTGATGACATTCTCAGTAGTTTCTGTTGTTCTGGGGAAGATTTTTAACATGGATTTTGACATAAGTATTTTTATTTTTGACAGCTCACACTGGGTCGTACCATGAAAGTTTTGCTTGTTTTGCGTGGCTTGTTGATTGAGTGGGTCAAAGTTAAAGCTTTTCATGAAGATTTTTTAACAGAAGATGGCAAAGTTAGTTCCATGATTTATTTTAACAGTAATAATAAGACTGACTTTTCTATTTGAAATTATGATGACATTATTTTAAAATTATAAAATTTGCTGAAATAGAAGCAACATTTTAATATCTGGTAACGAGTTTACAGTCAGTTTAAAACTGTTATTCGTTAGGTCCAAGACAGAAATGTTTTGGTAAATGTTAAATTGTAGCATCTGTTAACAGTAATTTAAAAAAATATAATTGTATCATAATCGTAAATTTTAATTAGAGAGAAAAAATTGTGGATGTGATTACTATTCTAATGATATTTTATATGTATTTTAAATTATGAAGTAGATGTATTTATTACATATTTTTTTATCTTTTATTTCAGATGGATATATGGTCCAATTCTCGTTTTCAAATCTTCCAGAAGGTATTTTTAATTGGCTTATATGTATGCATATATATATAAGCAGCAGTTAAATAATTTCATTGGTTGTTTTATTTATTATTATTACATAAATAATTTAAAAAAAAACATAGGCCTACATATATTTCAGTAACATAACATATGACTTGTTAGAAAATGTATACATTTTCAAATTTGATTTGTTTAAAAATATAAATAACAAAAAATAAAAAAACAATTTGGTAAGGAATTTAGCCTTTCAGATACAATTTATATTTTTAGTTTGTATTATCAGTATCATTAATAATAGTAGTAGTGGTTGTGATGGTAGTTGTAGTAATTTTGTTATCTATTATCATTATCCCACACATTTTAATGAATTTCTTCTATTATTTTTGAACAGATCACAGATCATACAACAGCAGCCACTCTTCATTTCTATCACATTGTACCTGAACTTAGCATACAGTCCTTCTTGGTTAGTTATTTTCTTATTATTCTTTTTTATAATGTGCTATAAATGTTTTAAAGCCATGTAGTTTTCAAAAGAATATCTAAATAAACTTTGTTTTGAATGGTTTTATAGCATACCTTTACCTACTTTATTATCAATATTTACAACAACAAAAATTAAATTTATTTAATGAAATATTGTCATCATTTGATTTGTATTAATCAGACTATTTACCAAAAGAAATATAATTTACAAAGCCAAAGAAAAAAGAAATACATATATATTTAATTTTTTAATTTTGAGAGCCAGTGCTATGAAAAATAATAATCAAGAAATGAATAAAAAGATGGTATAATTTTTTCACTGCTAATTTAAAATATATTTGGTGTTTTATTATTTATTTTTTTTTTTCAGGTTTGGTTGCAAGGTTATAAAAATCTGTTTACTGCTCCGTGTCACAAATGTGGAAAACATCTTCAGGGAGCTTTACTACCAACATGGCGCGATTTAAGAACTCGTGATGCCTATCACGAAAGCTGTAGACACTGAAGTATTTTTGTTACAAATAACATCACTGCCTGATCACATCCACAGATATGAAAGGAAATCAGAATTAAAATGTGTCTTCATATACCCCCTAGAAGTGTACCACCACTTTTTTTCACTCACATCATTTTTCAAAACTTGTGGGGATCGTGTTTCACTGATACTGACATTCTCCAACGAATTAATTAATGAAATCATTGAGTTTACATTTGGCAGAATTTTATGTGTTGTAATAATCATTTGATGGCTAAAAAGTCAGCACACAGTTCTTGTAGGGTTAAGATAATGTAACTTGAGACCATTAAAAATGAAGAGGAGTTTGTTCCATCTATCAGCAGTATGAATGAATGTGTTCAATTCTGAAGTAAATGTTTTGCAACTGGTGTCTGAATTGTAGTTTTAAAAAGAACAAAAAATAAACTAAAATCTGCCCAAACTGCCACTAAAGATGTAAAAAATTATACTCAAGACACAAATGGAATAGTGTAAATATTGTTTATTTTTATTTACATTATAATCAATAGAAAACTGCTGAACATTCTCAAACTCTGGAGACCTTGTAACAGAATTTGTTTTTATTTTTCTTCAACATCTTTAATAAAACAAGGGCTCTGGTTTCAAGAGATTTTATCAGTTTTCTGAAAACCATCATTTGATCTGTTCAGTGTCCTGTATTTGTCTATCAGTTCTTTGTTCAAAGATGGTTTCATGATATGCAAGGCCTGCTCAAAATGTTTGGAAGTAACTGAATTTATATCAAATCTCTCCATTAGAGCACAGAGTCCAGCCTGAAGAAAAAAAGAAAGATATTCTAAATTAATTTTATTTTATTTTATTTATTTGTTTCATTTTTGTAATGATGAATTCTGAAAAATAAAAATACATGTAAGTTAATAGCAAGGAATATTACATGCTCTTCCCTTTGACGCCAATTAGGAGCAAAGGTTGGAAATGGAAATAGGATAGGATCACTCCTACTAACAGGATACAGACTGTCCTGGAACATGTTAGTGCATTTATGTACCTATCAAAACATTTAACATGAAATAAAAATTACCACTGGTTCAGTTTGTCTAAGTTATAACGAACATTATTTCAGTTAAAATAAAAAACATGAGGAACTTCATTATTTTTTTTTATCCTTTTGTTTAAATTTGGCAAATGCAAAATGCACATTAAAGCATCTGATCAGTATTTAACAAAGAAAATGATAGTTTTATTTTTATACACAGCAACTCACCTCTTTACACAGGTTTTCCAGATCTGCACCTGTGAAGTATTCTGTTCGACTGGCAAGGTCTTCAATACTAACATTTTCAATGGGCATTTTTCTTGTATGAACTTTCAGAATTTCTTTTCTAGTCTGTAATAATGAGTAATTTATTTAATATAAACTTGAAAAAAGTTATTTTTAAGAATTTCTGAACAATTTTTATTTTATTTTATGTATATATTTATATATATATATATATAAATATTTTTTATTTTTTATTATTATTATTTTTATTTTTTTGTCTTAATCTGAACTGGAACTACTTTTTATCCTATTTCAAATTTATAACAGTTGAACACATTACCTCTTCATCAGGTGGAGGAACGTAAACAATTCTGTCAATTCGACCAGGTCTCAGTATGGCATCATCCACTAAATCAGGTCTGTTAGTAGCAGCTACAAGTAGAACTTTGTTAGTATCAACAGTCTGCAACTCAGCTGGCGCCATCTACCAAACGTGAAATAGTTATAAATAACTTGAGTCAAACCTGTATTTACATTAAAGATAGAGACAGATTTTTCTTCTTTTTTATTTTATTTTTTTTTATTTTAATTATTTATTAATTTTTTTCAATTATTTTGCATGTTTTTATTACCTCTGCATTTTGTATACAAAACTAGAGTACTGGAAAAAACTAAGCTAGTGAGTAATATTTACTCAAGTTTTAAAATTCTGGTAAATAAACATACAATGATAATTGATTTAAGGTCTCTGTATAACCTAATGATGAAACAATAGCTGTCCTCAAAACAAATTCAAAAACAAATTCAAAAATTAACATTCCAAAATTAATTTAGTAATCAAAGATCAACTTCACATATAACTATAAGTGAAATAAAATATCTCTATTTTCATTATATCTAAACAACATATATTCTTATTTTTTAAATTACCTTAAAAAAAAATATTTATAGTATATTAAGATTATTAAACGAACCTTTATGTCTGAATCGCCTTCAAGTTCTTTCTCTCTGCTAGTGCTGTCTGTTTTGTCGTCAAGACGAATGCCAATACCATCCATTTCATTCAGCAGAGATGACAGAACTCTCTCTTGGACTCCACGACTTGAACCAGAATCAGATCTCTTCCCGATAATAGAATCTATCTCATCTAGAAACAGGATTGACGGAGTTAGTGCTCTTGCTTTCTGAAACACCTAAAATAAAAATTGCATATTTTATGTTTCCTATCTAATGTAGTTTTGTAATTACTGTTAAAATATACCCATAATAAATTTTTACTTTCCATAGAAAGGAAGTTCATTTTGCAATTAAACCTTTTGTATATACCCAATTCCTAGACCAGGAGATCCACTAATATGACTAAGAAATTTGGTTCCTGCAAACTGTTATTCCTAAAGGAAATACCTTAACACTTTGTACAACCACATAACAAACATCATTATTTAAAGTTATTAATTTAGTATTGGTACATCAGATAATGTCAGACAAACATTATTTTAACTTCACATAAATTCGTATCTTAGTATGAAAAGCACCATAATTCACCAATATTTCATTGCACTGTTTGCATTCCATCGAGTTTCTCATGACTGGTGCACATATTTTCCTAAAGGTGAGATTAAAAATGTCTTACTGAAAGAAAAAAAGAGTAGTATGTGGTCTAGTACTAGCATCATTGGGGTTTTTCTCTGAACTTTACTATGGACGAATATTTCTTGATAGATAATAATCAGTGATAATAGCACTGATGTGCTGTTAAATAACACACACAATAAATTTACCTCGGCAATCATTCTTTCTGAATCTCCAACAAATGGTGAGTACAATTCGGCTCCATTCAAGGCAACAAAAGCTGATTTAGTTGCTGTAGCTGCTGCTCTAACCAGAGTTGTCTTACAACAGCCAGGTGGGCCGTACAGCAAAACACCCTTTGTCTGTGGCAGTCCCATCCTTATAAAAGCTTCAGGATGAAGTATTGGCCACTCGACTGCCTGAAGAAGTATCACAGAAAATAAAAAGATTTTGTCTTTAAGTACAAAATAAGAATACATTTGTTAATGTAGCCTATCAATTACATGTTTCAGTCAAATAATATATTTATATACACATTTTTAGTTTTAATGAGTGTTTCATGGCTAAAATGTGAGTTTTGTCTGTCCACTTTTGCTAATGATGTAGTGTATATGTATAAGTATACATGTATATGTATGTTCCTAAAGCTAATAACAAAGCAACAAAGTGTTTCATGGTATCATTTCTGTAAAACTACTAGTACAAATAAGTGGAATTATTATATACCTAATTACATTTAACAATGAAATTAACACAATAACATCACCGCATAATATAGTAATACAAAATACATCTCAAGTAACAAAGGAAGAATCATGACACATCATGTTAAATGATTAGAAATGAATAATAAACAAATGGCAAATACATAAAGAAAATAAAGGAAAGAAAAGAAATATCACTTGTTGGCAAGCACATACAGTAGAATAAATAAATGAACAGAAAATAAAATAAGTAGGAAATGCATGTCAGATATTAGCACCTGTTTAATTTGTGTTTTGACATCATCAAGTCCTCCAATGTCATCCCACAATACTGGCTGAACATCGACTACACCAACAGCACCTCTCTGTAATGAGGGTCGCAGAGTTTTCATCACAGTGGTAAAATGAGACATAGTAACTGGGCAGATCTGTAAGTAAAATAAACCACTATTAAAATATTTTTTCATTTCTTAAATTTCATAACAAATAAATAACTATTAAAATATATCTTAATTTCACAAAAAATAAACAAACATTAAAATATATTTTAATATCATAAAAAGTAAATAAATGTTAACAACTACAATATGTTGTTTTTGAGTTGTCTTTTTTAAAATAAATAAATGATGATAATAAAAGCAATAATAAATAACTTATAATAATAATTATTATAATGACGATGATGATGAAAAAAAATTAATTATACATTTGGACAAATAAACCTATTATCAATTGAATTCTAAGTTATATCCATATAAACAGAGAGATATAAACATAAGACAAACACAGTCAAATACATATTTACTATTGTAAACAGTTTAAAATTATAGTCTATCAGTTTATGCAAATTTTAAGCTTTAAACTTAAGTGTTGAATTTATACATCCACAAAGAGACTGTAATTTTTAAAAAGTTTACAAAGATAAATAACAAAGACCTCATATTATTAACAAATAATGTTTTCAAAAGTATACCTGAGCCTGGTCGGAACTGGATAATGATTGTTCTATTGCAAGATGGGCTGCTTCGCTGCACAGACAAGCCAGGTCAGCTCCAACATAGCCATTGGTCATCCCTGCCAGGCCAGTTAAGTCCACATCCTCATCTAAAGGCATATTAGTACAACTGATCTCTAAGATTTCCTTTCTTTGATTCTTGTCCGGTACATTCACCAACACCTGTAACCACAGCAAGTAATAATTAGTGGAGGTTGACAAACACACAGACAGATGGACGAGAGAGGTATATTGAGAGATGTAGACAGGGACAGCAAAGAAGGGATTACAGCATAAAGGAAGGAAGATGGCAAAGGGTTTCAAGAAAAAGGGATGGGTATTTGGGTAGATTATTAGCAGCTGACGAGTATTCTGTCAGTTTAAATATATCTTAAGAATCTAATCAAAGACAGGTGCTATAATGGGCATTTAATATTTTTAGTGTTTAAACATTTTTAAATACATGTGTGTGTGTGTGTGTGTGTGTTCATAAATATAGCAGAACATTGTAAACTGCATGCAGAAATCACCTCTCTATCAAATCTACCTGGTCTTCTTACAGCAGGATCTAAAGCTGCTGGTCTGTTTGTGGCTCCAATCACTACCAACCCTTCTGTATTCTGTAGTGAATCCATACACGACATCACAGCACTGGTCACCCTGGAACTATGTGCTTGAGCCATTTTACTTCTTTTTGGACACAATGCATCAATTTCATCAATAAACAAAATGCATGGGCCTTCCTTGCTGAGACTCATAGCCTTCAGAAAAATGTTCTTAATCTTCTCTTCACTTTCTCCTGGATGGGGAGCCAAAATCTCTGGTCCGTTTATAACAACAAGAGCAGCTCCACAAACATGAGAGATGTGTTTCACAATGCTTGTTTTCCCACAGCCTGGAGGACCTCGAAGTAAAACTCCACGAGGATGAGGAAGATTCAACGATATAAAAGCATCCACGTGTCTAAGAGGCAGCTGTATCAAGTCTTTTAATGTCTGTAAAACACAGCCAGCTCCACCAATTGGCTGATTTTCACGTATTAACAGTTTATGTCGATCTTCACTTTCGATGTGATCGATGTTGATTACTGTTTGTTCCGACACTAACACAGCTTGAGACAGGTCTTGAGATAAATCTGGAGAAGTGCTATTCACAACTATAGAAACAATTCCAAAAATGTTAGCCAAACATGACACCTCTAGGGATACTGAATATCTTGCAAGAACACACAATCCTCTCAAACATTTCAAACAATTGTCTTGCAGTTTTTTTCTCACTGATGTAACTTCTTTCCAGTTTTCAAAGTCTGTCCAGTTTTTCAAAATAACACAGACATTCACAGACTCTGCCACTGTGGTTTTCAAATGTGTGATCTTGTTCTCATTTCTCTGTACGTCATTGTTTGAATGATTTATAAGAACAGAGTCATCATAATATAATTCAAATTCGTTACTCTCTTTGCCAGGCCAAACCCTGCAAATAATCGATTTTGTGCGTAAATCTATTTGGATGTGTGATCCCACACAAGTACCAAGACTAGACATAACAGAAGTTGTAATCCAACACTGTTGTATGTTTATCTCTTTCTTTTCACACCGATGAAGAACAAGAGAATGAAATGAGGTATTCTCTGGCATCATTGATATTTCTTGTGGATGATACCTGAATAAAGACATGATCATATATTATATTTATATATATATATAGATAGATAGATAGATAGATAGATAGATAGATAGATAGATGCACACACACACACACACACACACACAAATATACACACTGACGATATTGTATAACTGTGTGTGTGTGTGTGTGTGTGTGTTATGTCCGACTGTGTGTATATTCTTCAAAATAACTATGTATTTGTGTGTATAGTCTAATTATATAATATACATATAATAATGATATAAATATTTATTTCATTTCTGAATTCACTTTTAATTTTATTTATTAAATTTTACATTTTAATTGATTATATTTTATAGAAGTACTCAAATTTAATTTATAAATTCTTTCACCTTTTAAAAATGACACAGTTCAATAATGACAATATTAAAAATATTAATCAAAGCGAGTTATAGTCTAACGTACTGCACGTTTCTCATTGTGGCAGCAGACATGTTTGTTTTCTAAATGTATGATTGTTTAGTAAAACGAAAGAGGCACACGATAATATTCCTACAAGAATACAGTTTTATTCTTTTTATGAATATTTTGTTTGATGTTCAATTGAGTATTTATCTACAATTAAGCAGGCAATGGAGCATATATAACGTTCTGATAAATAAATTTCAAATAATGCGCTGGTTCGATATAAAAATAATTTCCTTTTTAGACAATACAAAATGGCCACCCCCATGAAAGGTTGTCTTTTAGCTGTCAGGCACTTAGAACGCCTTATTTTGCGTTCTAATGTTCACACGCAGCTGGTTGTACATGCTAAGAAAATGGTTGGAGGTATGTAGTACATAATGGTGTTTAAATCACTATGATGTAAAAATTAGTATTACTTTATTCCATGGAATAACATTTGTTATTGAATTCTTCATTAACGTTTAGTTTTACTCATTCGTATTCTAATTGTAATTCTACTGAGACGGTGCCATAAATTCCATTTTGTGCTAGGCGAAATCGCCGTAAATTTTATCTGCAACTAGAAAGGATTGACTCTGCTTAAAATTATCATAATATTAAAATTACTGTCGTTGTATTAATGTTGAATGTATTACTCAGTACATGTTTAAATCAATTTCCAGTATGACTTATGACAAGATCGCTCATACTAATGGTGTACTTACATGTAGTCAAGTTAGTGATTTTAAAGCCAGTAATTATCATTAATATGTTATTCTAACAATTACTTTCTGAAAGCAGTTAAGTTGAATCGAAAACTACTGCAAGATGCTATAGACTACAGTGTAACGTTTTTTAGATCAAGTCTGTCACATTGTTAATAATATTTGGAAAATTTACATTTTTATTCTTCATCTTGTTTACCCAAATGCCTCACTTTGTATTTATTTATTTTAATTTATTTATTAAAGTATTATATATATATATATATATAGGCCTATATAATTTATTTTTTTAAACATTACAAGGATATCTCATTCTTATACACCTACACCTGTTAATTTTATTTCTTATATTTGTAATAACAGGTAAGATGATGGGTCAGGCAATGGAAAAGGTACGACTTGAAGTTGAAAAAGATGCTGAAAAGCTCACAAAGTATTGTTGTGGTGCAAACATTTACACAACTGGTAATGACCCTGAGCTGAAACCAGATTCAGAATATCCCCAGTGGTTGTGGGAACTTCGCACAGACAGAAAACCTATAGACATTGCTGATCTCGATGAAGATGATTATCGTTACTGGAGAAGACTCAGAAATATCACAATTAAAAGAAGAAACAGAATGCTTAGTGTAGAGAAACTGAAAAAACAATAATTCATTATTTTATCATCCTGATTTTTTTTCTTTCTGTGATTATCTTAATTAGTGCTACATTGGTATTGTATTCTGTATTCAAGCCATGGTTTAAATGTGTGGCGTAAATATTTTATAAAATGTATGGATAAAAGAGTGGAATATATTGTAGTCTACTGAATAAAAAGCAGTTTGAGAGACTGGAAAATGGCTCATTTTGTTTTTATTCAATATATATATATATATTAACTTCAGGTTCAATGGTTTAGCAATCATCTGGTAAATACAAATAATAGTTATGTATTATTCAGAACTTCCTTATTTTTAAAAACGTAGACATGTAGCATTGCTCTGAGTTTATAATATTAATAGTTTATTTCCCTTTCTGTGAGAAGGCACATATAAAAGATCAGTTGCTGCTAATGAAGTATCACATTGTGTGGAAGCGTCAGTTTCTCAATATTTAATAGGTCCTTTGCACTGCATGATGCCATATAACTGTAGATGAAAAAGACGTTCAAATATTCTTAAATATA